>WWET01002351.1:209799-241995 GCA_011038615.1 Limnodynastes dumerilii
GTAATGGCAGTGTTGCTGGGCATTCTCTATCCTGTGTGTATGTTACAGATAGAATAGTATATTGTGTTACTGGGTAATGGCAGTGTTGGTGGATATTCTCTATCCTGTGTGTATGTTACCGATAGAATGGTATAGTGTGTTACTGGTAATGGAGTGTTGCTGGGACATTCTCTATCCTGTGTGTGTGTTACAGATAGAATGGTATAGTGTGTTACTGGTAATAGTAGTGTTGCTGGGACATTCTCTATCCTGTGTGTATGTTACAGATAGAATGGTATAGTGTGTTACTGGTAATAGTAGTGTTGCTGGGACATTCTCTATCCTGTGTGTATGTTACAGATAGAATGGTATAGTGTGTTACTGGTAATGGCAGTGTTGCTGGACATTCTCTATCCTGTGTGTATGTTACAGATAGAATGGTATAGTGTGTTACTGGTAATAGCAGTGTTGCTGGGACATTCTCTATCCTGTGTGTATGTTACAGATAGAATGGTATAGTGTGTTACTGGTAATAGTAGTGTTGCTGGGACATTCTCTACCCTGTGTGTATGTTACAGATAGAATGATATAGTGTGTTACTGGCAATGGCAGTGTTGATGGACATTCTCTATCTTGTGTGTATATTACAGATAGAATGGTATATTGTGTTACTGGTAATGGCAGTGTTGCTGGACATTCTCTATCCTGTGTGTATGTTACATATAGAATGGTATAGTGTGTTACTGGTAATAATAGTGTTGCTGGACATTCTCTATCCTGTGTGTATGTTACAGATAGAATGGTACAGTGTTGCTGGGGCATTTTCTTTCCTGTGTTTCTGTTGCTAGCAGATTACCCTCCCCTGGTCTTTCATGCACCTGTTTGCATTTACCTATAAATTGATCTGAGCAACTTCCATTTTGTGTGTGTACTAATTAAACGTGTGCCTGATGATAAAACAAATCATGCATTTGACAGCAGTGGACACCGGTTAAAGATGATGAACCTGGGAGCAACATAATTCAAAATAATCCTGGTCATTATCCTTTAAAAAGTCACAAATCCAACTATTCTATATTTATGTCCACAGCATTTTCCTAGATTTTGTTCCCATGAGAAAGTATGAGCAGACGAACATAACAAGATTCAAATATTCAACATCAGTGAAACAGAATACTTCAACTGCATCTTTTCCAGACCAATCAATCACCATATTCGCTTACTCTCTCTCTATGTGGCATTCAGATGGCTAAGCTCACCGGAAAAAAAAGAAAAAGTTTAATAGAATATTGAATATAGTGCAAGTATATTCCTCAGAGCTTAACAAATAGGAACAAACAATGATGAAAAAAACCAAACAATAAATAATTAAATACATAAATAAAAATAAATAAAGAGCCCAGTCATTACCAGACAGATAATGAGGTAAGAGGGGGTTCGGATCACAATCGTTAGGACAGTACAGCTACGGCCCCAGGAAGGAATATTACTAATGGACCGAATCCAGAACCAAGTGCAAATTCCATACAATATCTACAGCAACAGAAGCCCACGTACGGGATTTGTATTCCTAAATTCCGTACACGGGATGGGAGTGCATCTTATGCATTCCCCCTCGCTCGCACGTACAGACCTTCTGCACGCAGAACCCTACATTAAAGCCTCCGCAAGCGAAGCCACACATGGCATGGAACATCGCTAGTAAGGGCTTTGGAACGCCCTTACTGTACGGTTACCATTGCTATGCCCACCCACCATGCGTATCTGGCCCTTTCCATATCTAGAGGGCCGTCCAATAAGACACAAGAAGAGACAGAAGAGAAGCAGACCCTCCAACATGACCCATTCCATTAGGTGCAAAATACTCTGCTCCTGAGCTTCCAACAATCAGTTACTATAGTAACCACCTGTGCTGATATGAAAAATATTTTTCAAACCTCAATTAACTAATTAAACCCAGGTGAGTGACAGTTGGAAGCTCAGGAGCGGAGTATTGTGTACCTGGTGGAAGGGGTCATGTTGGATCGTCTGCTGAAATGTGTCCCTGGAGCCAGAGAGATACCAAAACAGATGTATTTTTGCATTTTACAGAAAAAAAATTAATAAAAAATGTAATGTCCTCCAGTGATTACTGAGGATTTTATTCACAGAAATAACATTGAGGGGCTGGAAATATTGTTCAAATTTCTTCAAAATCCCCCAGAATCCAGGCCGTGTTTTTCTAGAATACAGCCTTAAGAAAAGACTCTTTGGCAAAAACAATTCTCGCTGTTCCCAAATGGCAGCACTGGAAAACAGATATTGTAAGGAAGGATCAGGCAGGCAGCCAAAGCTCCGGGCCAGGGACCAAGGTGGCGAGTCCAGCAGCGATATTTTATGAATGTGCCGTCTCCAGGACAGACAGCTCCCGAGTTATTCTACATGGCAGCAGTGTTTAAACCCCAATAAATACCAGCAGTGTAACTGGAGGAGGCTCCCACCCGTCACTGGCAGAACGATGCTGCCAACGCTGCCTGCTGGGAGGTCAGACGCAGCTCGTACACAGCGATGATGATGCACAAACAGCCCGGGTCTCAGCCGTGCCCGATTTAGGTCACATTTTGCAGTTAAATATCTTAAAAGAACACAAGAAACAGCATCCTTGCCATCAGACACAAGCAACGTCTAAAACCGCCTCTCAGCGCTCGTATCGCGTAGGATCACGATCCGTGGTGGAATGGCGCAGCGTGCAAACGAACTCAGAAAAAGCGCCCATTTTGCAGAACTCTGGATCCGCTCCATGGATAGGATAAGCCTGACCCAGAGGAACATATGCCCGATTTGAACACAGCTGCGATCACCTGTATTCACAGGGGCATTAAATGGGCAGAGGTGGACAGAGAGCCAGATCCTGAGCTACGTGCGTTAGCGTATTTACTCTAGCCGGAGACGTAAAACGCTGTTTTGCATGTACTGCCACGTAACTCTGTATGAATGTATGTACCAGCCTCGTATCAACTGCGAACGAAGGAGCGTGACATCCATACGACACCCCGTAATTACGTTTCGGAGGCAGGGGGAGGGATTTAAATCGTACAGTATGGGTGTGGCTTAGACAGTTACGTACATGAAGCCTTTACATACGTCAGTAGTTACGCTTTGAAAAATTAAGGTAGGGTTTGGCGAGTGTGAAACGGCCACAGTACGTATGAGCGAGGGGAGTGTCTAGTAATTACGCTAAGCGATGAAACGTAACAAGCCTGTAGGTCTGGATCCGGCCCATAGCCAATGTGGGAGGCAGTTACCTAGCCAGCTGGCCCGAATTTAAAAGGACAAAGCCACCTGCTAAACAGCAGCTATATCACTGCAAATAGATCATTGCTATTAGGAACGGGAAGCCATTTCCCTGTTTCCAATAGCTACAAGGTGCGGGTACAAGGACCATTGTCCTGCAAAACCACACCCACCAGTGTTAGAGGAAGAGCATGCGGGAATATTAAAATAGAGAATATTTTTTCCCTTTGTTTCTGTGGCAAGCAGATTACCCCCCCGGCCTTTCATGAACCTGTTCACATTTACCTATAAATAGATTGAGCAACTTCCATTCTGTGTTTGTACTGTGTGTGGGCTTGTCTGGGAGCAGCAGCTGAGAGGGGGAGTTGCTCCACAGCAGCCATTTTGGAGACTTTAAGGGGTGTCTCCTGTAGTAAGTTTGGCTCTCAATTTATAGACATATATATGTGACCCAACATTGGGGCTCTCATTGTTAGAGTTAGGACCACCATATACAGAAAGGCCTTGATGGTGGCTGGTGGCTTATCCCATATTTGCGCAAATATGTGTAACGGACATTTCTGTGTTTTATTTTACAGATAGAACAGTATAGCCTGTTACTGGTTTATGGCAGTGTTGCTGGGGCAATTCTTCCCTTGGTTTCTGTGGCAAGCAGATTACCCCCCGGGCTTTCACGCACCTGTTTAACATATACCAATAAATTGATTGAGCAACTTCCATTCTGTGTTTATATAGAAAAAGATAGTGCTCA
Source organism: Limnodynastes dumerilii (assembly GCA_011038615.1). Classification (NCBI taxonomy): domain Eukaryota; kingdom Metazoa; phylum Chordata; class Amphibia; order Anura; family Limnodynastidae; genus Limnodynastes; species Limnodynastes dumerilii. The sequence goes on from WWET01002351.1 coordinate 213,803, forward strand.
TTTTCAGCATTCTGATTTTTAAAACATTTTTTATAAACAAAAAGGTGTATTACTCGTTGTAACTTGCATATAGTCATGATTAGGACTACACAAGAACATGCATTTAAAGGTCACCAATTACAAACTCAAATAGAACCTATTAAAACAACAACAATATTCTCATTTCAAACAAACAAAAAAAAAAGAATTAAAAAAAACGGGCCACTGGGATAGATAGGTGGAACATATAATATAAAACTTACGCAGCAGTCAGAGTGTCGAGTGGGACTTAAATAAGAATTGTCTTTCTAATCCAAAACGTCAACAGAAATCACACACTAAGCGATTAACACCGTTTTTCCGCCATCTGCCAAAGGAGCAGCTACCGGACTAATTTTTTACTTAAATACAACTAGAGAATGGAAATAGACCGTTTCTATACATGAATAAAGTAATATATTTAGGCCTGATGGAATCTCAGAGGAAAAAAAAAAAAAGGTAACAAACAGCAGAAATTGCAGCTGGGACATATTTCTCTGACGCACACCACACTTCCTGTTGGAGTTAGAACTTGCAACTCATAGTAACCCCCAGAATTGAAATGACAGAGGGATCACCAAAGGGAGATTGCGGAACAAAGCAAACACCACATCATCAAATCAATCAAGGGTCAGATAAGCAAGAGACAGGGGGCAGCTGGCACAAAAAGGACCACTGTGTAAATACATGGAAGCCAACTTTTACAAATGAATATCAGGGAGAATGATCAAGAAGCTGCACCAAAAGGGGTGTGTCCCATACTGCCAGAGGGGTGTGTCCTTAGAATAGCTCCACCCATGGAGCGCAGCCAGGAAAACTATTTCCCAATGAAAATGGCGGCATCGGTATTTATTAATTGTTACATGGTCAGTAACTAAATCCTTTCAGTATTATTATGGAGACTGTGAATAGGATCTGCTGACTTCTTCATCCTTGTAGAAGAGATAAACGTGGGTGACACTGCAGCTGATTCACAAGTGTATTTATCATTTCTGTCTCCATTATTAAACTCATATTGTCTTAGATAACTGCCAGTCTTTCATTATATCTTGGTCTTCTTGAAAATGGCCGACTCCATAGGCCTCAATAGAACCGAATAAACAGGGAGATAACCACACAATTCAGGGAGTCAGGGAGATCACAAGGTAACAGCAAGGTGGAATATACGGTTTGAGCACCAGATTTTCTTCTTGGCGTTTACGGAGAAAAGTGCCTCCAATTTTCCAGGATGGAGTTGCACAGACCCTGCAGTAAGGGCAATGAATTGGGCAACCAGGTGGAAATGTACATGCAACCAAATATGCCTATTCAAGGTCCTTCACCCAACAAAAAGGGCCACAGGTTACCCTAAACTCTATTGTAAGCTGCCACAAGGCGTTTACACGGGGGCAGACTCATAGAATAATTCACAAAAGTTTTTACACAATTGTGTAAATTGGACAATAAAAGCAGGGAGGGGACGGTCAGGTGACAGGGACAGATGTCCCAACCAATCAAACTCTACTGCTTGTACAGCAATTTCTCCAATGGGAATGGATTGTATTCTTGAATTGGTACAATAGGGGTGAGGTTGTTGACAATGCTATTGGAAAAAACAAAAAGTCTAAAAGCATAAACGTAATAGCAATATTTTGCCAAAATTTGTGCTAAAATTCAGTTTAGCCGTGACATGGAAACGCGGGGAATCCCAATATGCTGTGTCTGCCTCTTCCCCTCATATTTGGTGTCTACCGTGGTTAGATTTTGCGCATAAACAATTTTGTCAGCTGGCAGTACTTTCCCCTACGCATTCTAGCCCTTCAGTTTAGGTTTAATAAAACAGATTTTGTGGTTTTACCCAGAAGTTAGTGTTGTTAGAAACGGATTTACGTGACTGATGATAGATCGACGTTAATATCAACTATGTGGCTTTCCCATCCCCCATTTTCCCTATTTTGATGTTCCTGTTGATGTTTTATACCCTCATTCCCTTTTCATCTTTTTCTGTATCCTCTTTGTTTAGTTCCCATTGTAAACCCAAATAATAATTTATTGGTGAAAAAAATAAAAAAAAGTAATAGTCCCGATTAAGCCAGTAAGATCCAAAAACCAAGAAGAAAAGATCATTTTGTAACACTTTTGGCACACTGTGTTTTTTTTTGTTATTTCTTTTTTCAAAGACACATTTATGGGGGAGGAAACCCACCTTACATCTAAACCTCCAATAACACCAATTCTTTTCACCCCATGCTTCTACACACGTTCCATTCAGCAGGGGAGGGCCTAAAGTTACTCCTTGGAGGCGGGTGATTCAGCTGAATCACGCCCCTTTTGCTCTGATTGGCTGAAGATATCATCAGTTCTCTTCAACAAATAGAGAATCAGAGTAGAATTGTGTGTCAGTCTAGGCCATCACAGCTAGGGACAGTGACTTGGTTCCATGCCTGGTGTCCAGGTTACAGAAGGGAAAGTATTTAGCAAGGTCTTTTTGTTCCTACTACACCATTTTATACACATAATTCCTACAGATAAGAGACATTTTAGACAGAAAACATAATTAAACCTATAATTAGATTAGTCTTAGACATATAGTAGATGAAATTAAACCCGAGTGCACTTTTACATCAACTATCAACAAGAGCGTTAATAAGGGATCATCATCCATTCTCTCAGAAGCTTGTACAAAGAGCGTCCTTACCATATGCTGTCATCGTGCCGACATATGGGCCGTCTACGACGTTTCTGTTCTCCTCCGCCAAGGCTTTGATGTATCGTTTGCTGAGATCCAAAATCTGCTCGCGGAGCATGGTGCTGCTCTCGTGCTGAGTCCGCTGCTGAATGGTAAAATGAAGTAACATCATCCCCCAGATGAAGCCAAAGGACACCAGGAAGAAGCCGAGCTTCTGAGAGGAGAGTTTCCAGGGCGTGAAGAGAGCCATGACGAGAAATCCGCCAGCACAGAGCTATCAGAGGCTGCCGAAAATGTCCAAAGCCATGACACCAACGTTCACAGGGATGCCCGGAGCTGCCGCATTTCACCAATTAGATTGCTTCTATTAGGCTCCGTAATGCTGCAAGGGAAAGAAAGGGAAACGGAATTACTTTTACAGACAAACAGAAGTCACTGGGGCAAACTAGGAGGAAGATTTAATCTTTAAGCCCTTCCCCCATTAGGCTTATTAGCGTTCTAAAACTACCGTGGCAACCACAGTAACATGACACATGACGTGCTATGTAGAGAGGCTTTGGAAAGTCCCTCCAAGCTTTGCCTGCAATCCTAGTCCCACCCCCTCCTATCACATGACACAGGGGCTTCAAGTAACATTTGCTAGATTGATTATGTAGCACCTCCCACCACACACAGACACACACACCCCCTTCAGAGAGATTTTGAAAAAGACAACCATTTGTAATATTGCAAGTGAAAATTACAAAAAGACGTTTAATTTGCTACATAAAAATGCCTTACACAGAATGCCGATCATTATGCTTTAACCAAGATTCACGAAATCAAAGCCTAAACATTCACTTTGAACCAGTGACGGCCCGAAGGTGCGATGACACCTCTAGCCTGCAGATGGCGCTTCTGCCACTTCCAGAAAAAATGAGCACATTTCCTATGGGAGAATTTTTAAACAACACATTGTTTTTTTATCTTCTATCCCGTGATTCACCCACGATGCACTTCATAACAACGTTTTGCAGCTAATTAATTTCCGTAGCCATTGAAGTCATCACATTACTTCCAGTTACTGTGTTTTCCGGATTGCCTGAATCTAAACACTGTAGCCGTGTCTTCCATAAGGGGTGCTTTGCTTTCCACCACATTCTAGATTTGTTATAGAATTTAGAAGAGGCAGAAATTTCACTGTTTAGCAACACTAGAACTTTATTCCACAAACCATTCCATTATCAGACACGAATCAGCTAGATTAGATTCTGGTCACAAATCAAAGCGTTCACCTGCAGAGAATGTTAATCGCTTTGAGATCAAGCCAAATGTACTTCACCCCTATAATGGTGCAATCGCAAATCATCCATATTTAGCAATTGTAGGGCTTCAGCCCTTTGATATGTGAAAGCTGCTATCATAATCCTCCTGGCCCTTCTCTGTTCCAAGCTATACATGGTTACTTCCTCTAGTCTCTCTGTATGGTGTGTGACACAGGCCATACACCATGTAGTTGCTCTTCTCTGCTCCAAGCTATACATGTGACTTCCTCTAGTCTCTCTCTCTGTATGGTGTGTGACACAGGCCATGCACCATTTTAGTTGCTCTTCTTTGCACAGTCTCCAGTGTAGTTATGTCCTTCTGGAGATACGGCCTCCAGAACTGATCACAGTATTGCAGGTGAGGACGTACCAATGACCTATAAAGTGACATTTCTCCTTCTCTCTTTCTGCTACCAATTCCTCTTTCTATACAACCCAGCATCTGACTTGCCCTTCTCATTGTTTCGTTACATTGCTTGTCTACCTTTACATCACATGACATAGTGACTCCTACATTCCTTTCCCCCTCGGTAGTTTCTAATGTAGTTCTGTTAATGCTAGTGACCTTTTGAGTTTTTACGTCCCCAGTGTAAGATTTTGCAGTTGCCGCACTCTAGTCTACCTCGATCATCAATCATTTTGTCCATAAAGACTGACGATATAACAGCAGCCAACTGAAACATATTCCCAACACTAGACAAGTATTTGCCTGTAACTACTGGCAGGCACCAGGTGTGCAGTAACTTCATAAACAAGTAAATGGCATAGATGGAAAGCAATTACTATCAATTAGCACTGGCTAAAATAAAAAGCATCTTAACAAAATAAATAAATGGTAAGAAGGCTAAAAGCTAAAACAAGTAAAAAAAAAAAAGTTGTAGTAGCCAAATATGTAGTAAGTTATTAATAATAATAATTATTATTATTATTATTATTAATACCGGTATTTTTATTTTCTTAATAGGGAGGAAATCAGTTCAAAAATAAGAGGTCATAAACTTATATCAAACAGAATTAGAAGCCATTGCCCAGGACAAGGTTCCTTTAGAAAATGTTGACCTCCAATAAATCGTATATACAAAGCACACAGTTATGATAACGCCTACATCAGGGACAGACCGATTCGTGGAATTTGATTTTCCGGTTATTGAGAACTGGTTTATATGTAACCCACAAACAAACATCTATCAGCAGCTTGTGATTTACAGATACTGAATCAACTTGAAGTGCAAGACCTGAACGCGGCTGAATTTTAGTAGTTTAATTTCTTATGGAGTTGCCACTTCATCTATTTTATACTTAAATAACCCAATACGAACCGTGTTAAGACTTCATAGTGCGTCATCAGGTAACGGAGGCTCATTCTATTATTTTTATTTTATTTTCTATAACCTGCCTTGTACCAAATAGGTTTTTCCTCTATGAATTTTGACATTAAATAGCAGTGGAAAACTTTAAAGCGTTTTGAATTGGCGTCTGAAGCATTCATGGGTTTTCCAACACTGCATCGTTCTGTACTGTAATTCTATCGCAGCACTTACATTCCAAGTAGATATCAAAGGATCTTACAACTATGGCTATGAGAGCGGCACAGAAGGTCAGAAGTGGGTGCCTGCTAAAGGGTTTTCTCACGAGTATTGTCCCACTCAGCAATAAACGAGTGTTTGGGACCAGCGGGAATCTACTATAAACCTATGGAAGCTTCAGGGCACCGCCAACAAAAATTGCCGGATTTTGAGCTTGTCATTAAAATATGGTTGTAGGATGCCGCCCTATTGCTGGCTGCTAAGGAGCACCTATAACAGTTCAAGCTTCAGAGCCCCAAAAATATAGGTTCACCTCTGTTTGGAACAGGCATGGGTCCCCGAAATGAATGGCCCTATATCGATAGGGCCGTTCTCTCCTAGCCAGTTTCAAACTGCCTGGGATATCGATGGCTTATGCCTCGAAGAGGCATAGCAATCGACCCCCGGAGCACCGAACACGGTGCTCCCAAAGGGGAGTGGCTAAACTAACCCCAACCCTTCCCCTAATTCAAACCCTAACCCTCCCTTCCCCTCAGCCTGACCCTAACCCTCCCTTCTCCACAGCCTAAGCCACCATCTCCCACAGCCTGACCCTAACCCTCCCTTCTCCACAGCCTAACCCTAAGAACCCCTTCCCCGCAGCCTGATCCTAACCCTCCCCATCTATGGCCCTAACCCCATCCCTCCTTTCCTAAGCGCCTAACCCCCCTAATACAAAAAATGCCCCAGAGAGGTTACTCACCTCTCCGTAGCGGTCATCCGGCGGGTCTGTGAGAATGAATGGGCGAGTATACCGATCAGCACACTCATCCATCCGAAACAGAGAACATCTGAAAAGTAACTTTCAGCTGTCTCTATTTCGCAAAGTGAGCCATCGGACCAGAGACTGCAACCGGTTTGGAAGGATAACTGAGGAGCGCGTTTGCTGCAATGATCGTGCCTGATCGCTGTAAAGCACATAACTTTTTTTACTTCATCGTTTAAATCTTTACATTTTACAATGTCATAATGTTGTTCAATGTACATGAAGGAGGATTAAAATGATCGATTTTTAAAATACATTTCTGACCATACACTACAGTATTTTTTTTTTATTTAATGGCATTTTAATTTTAATAGCAGTAATTCTGATCAGCCTTAACTGACGGTTCAGAAATCATGGACCATCTGACCATAGATTTGGGGACATTGGACCAAATCCAGAGTTTGAAAATAAGAGGAAAAACAGGTGGAAAGTTACACCTGGGCCAAACCATGTTGAAATGCAGGGGAGACAAATTTCCTCTGTTGCAAACAGTATTGGAGTGGAGAGGTGATGTGTCCTAATAGTCTAAATAACAGTGTCATAGTAACGCTGGTCAGTATCTGTGTAATAATATAATAATAGTAATATAATAGTTTTAGAGGTGATAAATAACAGTGTCATAGTAACGCTGGTCAGTATCTGTGTAATAATATAATAATATAATAGTATTAGAGGTGATAAATAGCAGTGTAATAGTAACGCTGGTCAGTGGCTGTGTGCAATAAGCAAAAGCAAAGTATTCTCTCTGCATGCAAAGAACAAATTTTACTCTACTTAAAACGCAACATGATTTTGCCCATGTGTAACTTTCCACCCGATTTACTCTTTTTTGCATCGGGTCTAGCACACTGCAAAGCTTTTATATCCCAGTAATGCAACAGGTTGATAATAATCACAACAACAAGCATGATTTTATGCAGGACGCCAAATTAGATCCATGGATACAACCCAGGACAAACGATCGCTTTACTGTAACACAGGATATGAACGCGGCCGAGTTCCTTTCATTTTATTTACTTTCACTACCTGAAAATGTTATAACGGTAAGATCCGGAGGAAATTGTTCAAGAGTGTAGAGAGCATTTAGCAATTGCCACCAGCTTACAGTTAAGCGACCTTCGTCTTTCTCGTGAGCTCTAGATAAAGTTTAGCACGTTTGGGTGCAGTCAGCCATTCAGTTAAAAAAAAAAAATTTAAAGTACAGAACCTATGGGCCGATGACCAGTGTGAAGAATGCCCATCCAGAAGGGTTACCGCCCATTAATCTCTGGAAGATTATTACAGAGATTAAATGTGTATTGGGACACGCAGGGAGGGGCGTAATTATAGGGTGCACATGGGGTGCGACTACTGCGTGGCCCAGAGGAGAGGCATTTAAATATATGGTTTATTTAGGGTTTGGTATCAACACACTACATACAGAATATAATGTGCCATTCTCAAACCCTAAATAAACCCCATATATTTTAGTACGCCTTTCCCCAAACATACCCCACATGTACTTTATATAGTAAGACCCCTTATATAGCCCATGTTTATTCCAAGCATTGAAACCACCTCCTTCCCTGTTAAAACAGTCCATTAGCCACTGTATCAGGAATCTGCTAACGCAACGCTATATACACATTGAAGAAAGTGTGGGAGATGCTCTGCAGAAAGACCAATCCTCACACAGCCACGGCCAATCCTCACACAGATACGACACAGCCAATCCCCACACAGCCATGGCCAATCCGCACACAGATACGACACGGCCAATCCGCACAGATACGACACGGCCAATCCTCACACAGATACGACACGGCCAACCCGCACACAGACACGTCACGGCCAATCCGCACACAGACACAACATGGCCAATCCGCACACAGATACGACACGGCCAATCCGAACACAGACACGACACGGCAGGTATAACAGACATGTTATGGTTTTGCCCCTTTTAGCTTTTTGTCCACTATAAGAACCCTTACAACCATTAACCAAGCAGTGGGCCTGGATTTTGATATACATTATGTACAGTTCTTTAATGAATATTAACTACATCATTTGATTTTTGGCTTTGACTTTGTGAGTTCTACATAAACACATCACCCCATCTGTTAAAAACAGCCCTGTTGTTATTTGTCAAGTGCCTTTAGCCGTGGGCAGACGGAGTGTGTCACAATTCAGGCAAAAATCAAACTTAATAAAGCTGGAACAACCTGTGACAAAAATAATATAAAGCCAGTAATTACAAAGAACAAGTCTCCCATGTCGCCTGAAATATAAATGAACCAGCATCCGTAAATCAATGGTGCCTGTGTGTCAGACTGAGTCACAGAGGATGAGGACTGCATATAAGCCAGGTTTAATAAAGAGGATTAAACACATCGGGGGCACGTATATTACAGCTTCTAAATGGGAAATATTGGTTCTGCCCTAACAACCAATCAGATTCAATGTATCATTTATGTAAAGCATTCTAGAAAAGGACAGCAATCGTGATTGGTTGCTATGGGCAACATATACAGTATATATTTGCTTTTAAAGACATTGGATCAGATCCGATGTAGATCCCTTCTTCTGGTCGAGCGGTTTGGAAACCAGTCCCATGAAGGACCCTGCCCCTACCATCAAATATCCAATCCGTTTTCAACAAAAATTTCAACCAATAGGAAGTCACCCAAAAAATTAAAACAAACGGTAAACGAGTAATTGCTATATGTATTATGGTCTTAATTAGATTACACACTTGTCTAATCTTCTTTAGACTCAACCCCTGACCAGACTGTAAACACATCCAACAGCAGACCAAGGTCGCAGATATAACACCCAATCCATGTACACACTGTCCAATGTTACACAGATACAGCACCCAATCCATGTACACACTGTCCAATGTTACAACACCCAATCCATGTACACACTGTCCAATGTTACAGCAGATACAAGGGGAGCGCATGGGGTATGGCTGCAACGGGGTCCCGAGAAGAGAGAGAGAGGCCGGTGGCAGCCACTCCATCCGCAATGTGAGCAAGCTGTCATAGGCTGACAGCTTACAACAGTGCTCATCTCTCATGCATGGAGTGCCAATCTGACAGCTTCTTTCAGGCAAACGGGCCATCTCAGCCCCCACCCAAGAACAACATAGCTCCGCCGGGTCCCTCCCATCCTGACTCAGGCCCCGCCTTCTTGCTAGGGGCCCCAGGCTTCCTAGCAAAGATCACAATCAATTCCCATCTAGAAATGTCCCCAGCACCAAAGAGCTGACTCCTCATGCAGTAATACCAAGAAGCTGGTGCTGGGATGCTGAAAACACGCTTATCTGTAGTAAACAGCCGTCCTGGTCTGCGTTTACATTGTAACCTTCCACCATCCTCTCCAGGCTGGCTCCAAACCACTACTTAAACAGCTTTCTTGTGGTAAGAAGTAATGAAATAAAATTTAAAGTCCAGGACTTAACAGTCCTTAAAAGTTAATGCCTTAATGATGCCTCGAAACCGTAAACGGATATCTCAGGCCGTCCAGATGTCTCAGCCGATAGGAACTGGATCACCAGCCCTCGGTAAACTGAGAGGCCAACGTCTGTTTCTGCAGACCTTGGTGAACAACATATCCCAGCCAAGCACAGGACCCAGGCTGAACACTAGGGGGCTAGATTTACTAAGCTGTGGGAAAGAAAAAGTGGAGATGTTGCCCATAGCAACCAATCAGATCATAGCTGATATTTTCAAGTATGTAATAGAAAAAGGAGAGCTAGAACCTGGTTGGTTGCTAGGGGCAACATCTCCACTTTTCCTTTCCCGCAACTTAGTAAATCTGGCCCCAGGACAGAGCCATTTCTAATTTGCTTTCAATAAACAAGCTGCAGGTAATCTGGAAGACTCTGGAAGTAACGGGGGACTTCAGTTTCCTGGCTCGAACATTATAAAATAGTTTATGATGCAGAGGTCAATAGTAAAATGCAATTAGCAGATGTGGCCGCAGCATTGGATTGTGCAGCTGTCAATAACCAACGATATAGCTGGTCACAGTCTAAACCCACCCCCTACCCATCTCTTTTACCCCCTCCCTGAAGTAACACAAAATGGCGGATGCTCTAATCACTTTATAGATTAATATAATCAGGCGCATGAAAAGACGCAGATCTGTATGTCGGCCCAGAAGAATGGAGTGTACACCACTCGTTAACTTCACCGCATGGAACCGCACACTCTCCTCACCCCGGCCTTTTATTAACATGCCATTTCGGCACGCGGATTTGAAGGGCTGGCCCCTTCTACGGAAGTTCTTCCATATAGATCAAAGTTACGTAAAGAAGGACTTACGACATCTGGCACCAATGTTACCCGTCAAGGGAACTTATGTAACAGACATTTATAAATCAAGCCCAATATTTACTTTTTTTTTTTTATATATAAAAACCCTGAAAAAAATGTATTATTTTCTTACTGTATGTAGAAATAGTGTTACACACGCACAATACATCAGCAGCCATTCTGGATGCTTTGCAATGCTTTTGAAGGGTCAAAAGAGTTAAGAGTCTGAAAATAGGCCCCGGAAAGTCATCCATCTGGACAAGACCTGGGGCTGATGCAATTTTTTTTATGTAAACAGTCCATTTTTATCCCTCAACACACCCTTCGGAACACAGGCCGACGCAGCACGAGTTGCGTTTAGATTTGAATCAGACGGGAATGCGCGCACTTCAGTTCTTAGCGTGCGCAGTGTAAAAATCGCACAGAGATCCGTCCCGTCACCTGCTGCACGTTCATCTCTGGATGTGGCCCTATATCTCTAGACAGAGGCGCCAATGTGGTAACTTACATTGGGCCTGATCCAGACCTAGTTAAGTGCATGTTCTTAGTTACTCCTGGGCTAAACCATGGTGATTGCAGGGGAGTCATATTTCATCTGTAACAAACAGTATTAGAGTTGAGAGGTGATTTTTCCTACCCCAAGTCTAAATAACCGTGTGATAGTAAAGCTGGTCAGTATCTATGCACAGTAAGCAATTCAAAGATATATCCCTGCATGCAAAGAATACAATTAACTTGACTCCCCCTGCAATGAACATGGTTTAGCCCAGGAGTAATTTAAGTCTGGATCCAGCCCTTAGACACTATTTCTATGCACTTAAGAAGCTTTCTTCTTTAGTTAGAATCCAGTCCTATGTTCTTAATTTTAGATCATAGGGCCCCCTGTCTCAAGTGCCCCAGGCTCCCCAAAGCCTTAATCCAGCCCTGCATGCACACACACACAAGTAGAGTGCATCGTATATACATACACACACAGTACACTCCAGATATACACACACACACACACACACAGTAGCACACACAGTATCCTGTAGCCAGCAGCCCCGCAGAGACAGGAAAGAAATCAGCTCACAGTTGCCAGGGGGCGGTTCCAGATGATGCCACAAAGAAACAGGCAGTCAATCTTGAGGCTGGCTCCACCCCATTCAGAAACAGGCAGCAGTATCTGTGTGCAGTAAGCAATTCAAAGATATATCCCTGCATGCAAAGAATACAATTATCTTGACTCCCCCTGAAATCAGCATGGTTTAGCCCAGGAGTAACTAAGTTCATGCACTTAACTGGGTCTGGATCCAGCCCAATATGTCAACAGATGTGGTAGTTATGGTGCCCTCATGTGCAAAGGTCTCTCTGTACACAACCAACATAAACTTACTTGTCAGTCACCACGTCCCTAAACCCAAAAGAGCAAAAACATGTAACAAAATACTCTTAAACTTACAGAGTTTACTCATTATAAATCGATTTTAGTTTAATTGCATACATAAAAACAGACATTAAAAGCAAATTAAATAAAAACCATTGTCTTATGTAGTCAGCCATCTGCTTAGTACAATACATAAATACAGCCAGAAAAAACATTCGCAACTCAGAAATCCATAACTAGGCAACAGTGATAACCGTCTGTCTGACAAACAACGGAAACTGTACTTTACTAGCATAGAGTATGTGCCACAATAGCCATAACGCTTTAGTGAGGTAAAATTTGCAGATTGAGTGTAAAGCCACAAGGAATAGGTGCATTTACCCCTTCAGTTTGCCATTAATGATTTCTGAACTACCATGGCAACCACAGGCACTTGCCACATGATGTATTGCTAGGGTAACCACAGACACATGACACTTGAAAACAGAGGTTTTACACAACCACATGCAATATGCAACAATACAACGTGATTAAACTAGTGATGCATGAGTTACAATATATTGAGGGACTGGAAAGGGTGATGCTTAGCAAGTCTGAGTAATACACGATTGAGCAATGCATTAAGCCTCACCTGGAATGTCAGAAGAGCTGTGTTTCCATATATTCCCTAATCTCTACTCTAACAGTAGTAGAGAGTAAAGTCTCAGAATACGGGAGGCAATGCCTCTGGCTTTATAGGTAACATTAACTTCCTGGCGGATAAAAATAAAAAAAAAGTTTGTGTCACAATCTAAAGAGATTTACAACATGCAAAATGACTCAGAATTTCTCAACGTTCCCCATTGTGGGTGTACTCGAGCTGCATATCTCCTCTAGTCGCTCTGTTAGTGATATGACAGATTTTTTTAAGTGCAGCATCAGAACGTAGATCAATGTAAAGCTGGGCACGCACAACACCTTTGCAATTATTGGGCCTATCATATGACCATTTGGAACGATACTGCAAGAGTGTGTACACTCCCAGGTGTTATCGGTAGATTTGGTTTTAAGAACGTCCTAGAAATCGCAATCACCGATGGTACGATGTCAGACAGATGTGTATAAGGTGTACACAGATACGACCGTCTGTCCAACTCTACTGGCATCTCCTGTGCGTAGTGAGCCGCCGCTGCAAGGGCTCTCATTGCGAATTAGGGACAGGGAAAGTTGCTCTTTGGCTGCCCCTATTTCAAATGAGAGCAAGTTGGGGGAAACAGCTATTGGTGAACCGTGTTCAGTGCTCCGGGGATCGATTGCTATGCCTCATCGAGGCATAAGCAATCGATATCCCAGTCAGTTCGGAACTGGCTAGGAGCGAACAGCCCTTTCGAAATATGGGCATTCGCTACGGGGACCCTCTCTTGTGCAGCATAGACAGATGTCTGTACAGTGTGTACGTAGTCACGATGGTGTCGGCAGACAGTACAGATTGATCATCTTAGATCTTCCAGTAAATTGGTGTAGTGTGTACACAGGAGTTACATGATCATCAGGACTGTATCAAGCTTAAATCAAATTTAGACCACGCCACAAAAATCAGCACAGCACCAAAAAGAATGTAAAAGAAGATGTTTATCCACAGAGCTCTTACTGCAGAACATTTATACAACAGTCACAGAACAGCCGACCTGTGCTTTTATAAACTCATTTTTTGACCATTTTTAAAGTGAATGTAGAATTCAAAACACCAACCACAGCACCACTAGAATAGGCAGCAGTAACATCTCTACGACTAGACCTGTCCACATGCGTTATCAACACGTAAAAAATAAAAAATGCATTGGCTACCAGCCGAACATCAGAGGCCAGATACAGACTTATTAAAGACTGGTGACTTGCGTACGGTTTTTACCGACCAAGCGCATTACAAATAATTCTGCTTCGGAAAGCATCCAGAATTCACGCTCTACATGTGGGGTGGGGCCCACTGGCAATGTATACGAGAAATTCGTGGTGGGGGTCCCGCAAAGAATGGCCATATTTTAATAGAGCCGTTCTCTCCCAGGCAGTTTCGAACTGGCTTGGATATCGATTGCATATGCCTCGATGAGGCATAGCAATCGATCCCCGAAAACGGTGCTCTGAAAGGTAAGGCTAAAAACTACCCCAACACTTCCCCTAATTCTAACCCTAACCCTCCCCTTCCATTACCCTAACTCTCCCTTCCCCGCAGCCTGACCCTACCCCTCCCTTCCCCACAGTCTGACCCTAACCCTCCCTTCTCTATAGCCTAATCCTAAACCCCCCCCCTCCCTGCAGCCTGACCCTAACCCTCCCCTTCTATGGTCCTAACTGGAGCTGTCAGCGTTCGGTTCTGCAGATCTGTGAAAACGAATGGGTGAGTATGCCGATCGCCACACTCACTCATTCATCAAAGAAGAATTCTAAAAAGTCCCCCTATTCGAAATAGAGATAGCAGAAGAATAACTTTTCTGAAAGCACATCATCATTGCGGGGACTGCAACCGGCGTGGTGGGTATGTCCCGCAAAGGTAATCGTACCATAAGGGGGCTCCAAATCCCTTTACGTACAATCCTCCATACCTTAGCACATGGGAACTTTAACGTCAAGGTCTCCAATCAGATTGCAGCAGAATCTTTCAAACGCATTTTAAATCAAACCGGTTGGCTTGCCAATAAAATCCCAAAATATAGCCTAATTATTGGCTTTAAGAACATCCATAATTAAAAGCTATTACTACACAACTGCTAGGATATAAGGTGCAATAGCCAAGCCACCTCAGGGGATGCATAATTAAAGGGTAATCCCTGAAACGTTGATGCAATTACAATCTTAGTCCAAGGTCGAGCCCATATAGATCTATCACCTTCCCAGGTGAAAAATAAATAAAAAATACCAGCAGGAACCTGTTTTACCTCCAGAAAGCAGACATGAAATAGCCTGCACTGAAATGATATTTAATAAAGTACAAGACAGTTCCTAGTCCATTAAATATTTACCCGTTACAATGCCTGACCCACTCTGTGGTCTTACAACACAATTAGTTGCCTAGTAATTTGTCCATACAACGTCTATGGGCAAGACTGACAGAGTACCCATCAGGCCTTATACAAAGGCCTTTAAGCCAAATGGAAGTCGAGGCCATACATTATACCCCCACACCCACCTCCACAAACACTCAGATCTGGAGTCTTGTCAGTAGGTTTGCTAATCATTAAAGAGCATTTAACCTCTAGCTCACTCCTATGCATTCAGGGTGTTTGTTTTAGGCTCACAGAAGGTGCAAGTGAAACAGATGGACAAGTTATATATAGAGGAAGAAAGAAAAAAAAAAAAAAGTCATTTCCGTACCATGACCCAAAAAGTGACAGAGCGAAACGCGATGAGACATTCAGGTGCATGGAGAAACAGGATTATGTTTTGTCCACATATCAACAAGCCAAAGGGGGGAAAAAAAATCTCACAATTCTTCAAAGATATCATGCAACAGCTTCATCAGGTAGAGCAAATGGTCAGACTAACTCAGGAGCGGATTAATAAGCTGCTCACAGAGGAAGGAAGCATATAAGTTTTTATTTGCCAATATGCTGAAAATCTGGGAGTACTTTCTACAGTACATACGCACACACCGGGGGTGAGCTCTCAATTTAAAAATACATGATATATGACCCAAAGTTAGAACTCTGATAGTTTTAGAGTTAGGACCACCAAAATAGAGAAGCCTTGTAAGTGGCTGGTGGCTTATCACATATCTGCAGATGTATGTACCTGATTCTCTGACTTTTATTCTAAAGATAGAAAGTTACGATTAGTTGCTGGGTAATTAAAAGAGTGCCAGGCCTTTGTGTAAACTCCCCTTACCTTACAGCACCTGCTTTATATTACCTTATAAATTGATATGAGCGACCTCCATTCTGGAGATAGATATATCACACACAAATCTACATACAGACACACACGCAAAAGATGGAGAAATCCCAGGATCTATGTACCGTGAATAAACTTTCGAGAAATCACGGCACTATGCTGCACTCTGTCCCCTGAAATGTCACTCCAACCGCATTGGCAATACCCATTAAAGCCAGAAACCACACAAATGCAGCAACAAACAAGATCTGTAAAGTTTACAGCAACAGCAAAATTACAGTGGAATAAAAAAAATACAGCAAACAGTAACAGAAAAATGTATTAAATCAAACAGGGGGAAGGGAGGTTAATATTTAAGAAAACTGTTCTATTATTTAGTTATGAAAAGTAACAAATCAACATGAAAATCCTCAAACAGCACCCCAAAAAAACACACACACACACACACATCTATGTACCGTGAATAAACTTTCGAGAAGTCACGGCACTATGCTGCAGCCTGTCCCCTGAAATGTCACTCCAACCGCATTGGCAATACCTATTAAAGCCAGAAACCACACAAATGCAGCAATAAACAAGATCTGTAAAGTTTACAGCAACAGCGAAATTACAGTGGAATAAAAAAAATACAGCAAACACAGTAACAGAAAAATGTATTAAATCAAACAGGGGGAAGGGAGGTTAATATTTAAGAAAACGGTTCTATTATTTAGTTGCGAAAAGTAACAAACCAACATGAAAATCCTCAAACAGCACCCCAAAAAAACACACACACACACACACACACACACACACACACACATACACACTATATAGTTCATTAAAATACAACTAAAGTCTATAGCTGGGATGATCAAATGTAAGCAAAATATTAAAATATATTTTAAATTAAAAAGTTATAGTTTAACACAAACCTGATTAAGGTTTTACAAAAACTTGTTTGATTAAAAACAACAAAATCATTCAGGATGACTCACAAAAAGACAGCAAGCAGCGGTATAATGAATTCCAGCAAGGTGTCGACGCTAGAAAGACGATCCGGACTCCGTAGTAGAACAACGTGTGTGTGTATAGGATGAGCACAGACACCACAACCTTCCTATCTAGGTCTCATTTCATGAATTATTACAGCAGGAAACTAGTTCTCATACATGACACTTTGCAGCTCTGGGCAGCATCTTGAGGACAGATGAGAGGGGCTTTCTTACGGTGTATGTCAGTACACCACCCACTGTTCTCTGGTAATCTGGCTTCTATCAGACATTCATAGAAATGGTCTAGATAACCAAGAAGTGAGAACATATATCAGCAATTATGTGGTGATGACAAAAAGTCATAAAATTCATGACAAGTGCTGGTTCAAATTGCATAAGCGCCTGCACTGATCATGTGTGTTAGATTAAAGCATACAGGTTGTAACCTACAACAGCAGCTGGAACAGGTGTTAAATGCAGACACACAATTATGCAGATGATCAATGAGATTGCACAGTTCAGGACTCACACACATACACATGGGTGGGCAGAGAGAGTGGGCATCTGCCTTTAGCCTGGTACATTATTGAATTAGCCACAATCATTTTTTTTTTTATAAGACAGACACAGACACACAGTCTAGCTGCCCTGGACACAAAGTACCAATACTCCCCTCTCTGATATCTATTCGAGCCTACCTACCTGCTGCCAACACCTACCTTGTAGAATGGGCAAAGTGTAAGATGCTATTCCTGCAGTAGCAACTTAGATTAGATAAGAACAACCAGAACGAACAGGCCAGGAGGAAAAAATTCAACCTATCCTGACCATTATGCCCTGAAGCTCCAACTGCTTGCAGGGTAGCAGGGGTGAGTCTACAGTAAAGAGTAGACTGAAAGCACCACCTCCCAAGATCTGTCATTGCTAAGGCTGTGATCTTACATAAAGCGCCCAGGGCAGAAGAGCTGACAAGATACCTGCACACCACATTTTACGCACAATCACAATTAAAACCAATGGCCTGGTGCAAGACTAAAGTCAGTCAATACAGTCATTGTGTGAGCAAGCAACAGAGCCCTGTCCAAATGTGGCCCCTGCAGGGAAGCAAATATACACGGGTGATAAGGCAGCAGAGGATGGGTGGGGGTAGTAGTCTCTGGGGGTGCATGGTGAGTATATGTAACAATATGGCAGCTATAGTGGCCAGTGTGACCAGGATGAGGGGATGGTTCCCGTGCTTCTAGGATTAGGGTGATGGGGTTACCTGCTATCAGATGGGCGATGAAGCAGCAGAGGATCAAGGTAGAAGATCCTATGAAAGCAGATGGGTGTACATGGTCAGGATTTGTAGTGATATAGAAGATAAAGGGCCAGTGTGACCAAGAGAGGGGGGGGGGGGGTGATCCTTGCAATAGTCCCTGCAATGGTCCCCATGTTTCTAGAATTAGGGTGATGGGGTTACCTGCTTATCAGATGATCAGGTGATATGACAACAGAAGATGGGTGTAGTAGTCCCTATGACAGCTGCTGGGTGTGCATGGTCAGAATTTGTCTTGTTACAGCATATAAAAGGACAGTGTAATCAGGAGGGGGGGTAGTCCCTGCAATGGTGTCCATGCTTCTAGGATTAGGGTGGTGGGGTTACCTGCTAGAAGATGGGTGATGTGGAAGCAGAGGATGGGTGTAGTAGTCCCTATGACAGCTGCTGGGGGTGCATGGTCAGGATTTGTCTTGATGGAGCATATAAAGGGCCAGTGTGACCAGGAGCAGGGTGGTCCCCCCATGCCTCCAGCATTAGGGTGATGGGGTTACCTGCTATCAGATGAGCGACACTGTCGCATCCTTGCCCCGTCCTTTGCAATGATCACCGGGAGCTCAGACAATCCTTTCCATGGCCCACGGGTGCCCGACACGGAATCCTCGCACCCCCCATGGCTGCTGGCTCCACACGGCGGCTCCTCACACCTCCCTCCCCGCCTCGGTCTCTTCAGACACCCCGCACTCAGTCACAGGGCGAGACCCAATGCACCTCACACCAGAGCGGCGCGAACCACCGCCGGACACAAGAGAGGGGGTGCGCACCCACCAGGCTCTCTACCCAACGCGCACAGCGGCCAGAACAGGTCAAGAGATCCCCCCTCTTCTGCTGCAGTCATGTGGTCGGTGCTGACAGCCTGACGGACGGCGAGCCTGGCCAATGGCAGGGAGAAACAGAAAGGTTGTGTCCAATCACGGCCCGGTAGGCGGAGCCTGGTGCTGTTTGTGGTCTGTCTTTGTGGTACAGGGCTTAGTTAGTGTGTGAAGGGCAGACAGGAAGGTTGTTGTGAGACTACAGCTGCTGACAGAAAGCACCTCTAGTATATAATAATAATAATAATAATTATTATTATTATTTAATAATACTATTAAGTCTTAGTATTGTATTTAATAATAATGCAATTTGTAATAAATAAGGAGCATTGTATCTTCATATTATGCTGCTGTAATTAGCTATATGCATTTGTTTATGAGTCCATGAGGCTGATCCAGATTTGGAAGTAACACAAAATAAGATAAGAGCAAATCTGCTCCTTGGCAATACCATTTTGAGCTGCAGGGGGAGACAATTGTAAAACGTGCAAACAGCGTGAGTTAAAGGGTGATATTTTGTAGCTAAACTGTGTTTTTTTATTTGTGTGTAATAAGCAAAGTCAGACAGTATTTTCCCCTACGTGCATAAAAATAAAATACATTTGCACCCCTAACATTGCAACATGATTTGTCCAGCTGCAGAGTTGCACCTTTTGGTGCTATTACTCTTAGATCTGGTCCAGCCCTCATTTGCTTTTTCATGCATTTTTTCTTCAAAAAAAAAAAAAAAACTAGAACACAATTACACTGCTTTGGGCCATGCATTCAAGCAGTTGCGCAGCATAAATTATTTCTCTTTACTTTGCCATTACTGTTCATATAAAGAGCAAATTTAATGCATCAGATCAGGTTTCTTATAAATCAGTGTCCTTTTATAAAAAAAAAAAAAAGGACACAAACATGGCCGCTGTAGACCCAGAGACAGGCTCATGCCCCCGGCATATCATGTGATTGTCATAGTGGTCTAGAATGATAAATAGTTAATAGTAGCCTGAAGGGGGGAAAAAAAATGGAGACATGGTAAATACTAGAATTCTTTTTTTTATCCTGTCCTCTTATCAGGTGATTTTTGCTTTATCCTCTGTATTCAAATGACGTTATGACGTTTGGAAATTATACAGAACCGGTGCTATGTCTCTGGGCACCCTAGGCAAAATTTGGGCCGTCACCACCCCTTCTTCATTGTAGCCGGTCAGGGCCACCTGGTGGTTTCCAGGTGATCTTGGCAGCTGCCATTTTATGAAACCTGGAGCATGGAGGGCACCACTACAGTCAAGCTCCCCTTTGCACTGCTACCTGCTCCCAGACTTAAGAAGGAGCTTGTAATTAAGAGAGGAAGGTTACACCAGGGTTGCCGACTCTCCCGCAATGTCCGAGAGACTCTCGAAATCTCCTGCAAATGACTTGAGGCCCGTGGTTTCATGGAAACCACGGCCTCTAGTCCTGCCCCCCTGCCTAGCAACAGTAGTATACTAGTGTTGCTAGGGACAGAAAGGGACTTGATGACGCAATTTGCGCCATCAAGCCCCGTTCCGATGTCTATTACAGATAAAACCGGGTAAGTATTTGTCGGGGGCGGGGCTTAATGACACGATTTGCATAAATTGCGTCATTAAGCCTCGCCCTCTGCATGCATCGCAACCCTGGGTTATACCTGGGCAAAACCATGTTGATTTCACGGGGAGTCAAGTTAATTGTATTCTTTGCATGCAGGGATATATATTTGAATTGCTTACTGCACACAGCTACTGACCAGCGTTACTATCACACTGTTATTTATCACCTCTCATCTCTAATACTATTATATTATATTATTACACAGATACTGACCAGCGTTACTATCACACTGTTATTTATACTTGGGATAGGAAACGTCACCTCTCAACTCTAATACTGTTTGCAACAGATGAAATATGATTCCCCTGCAATCAACATGGTTTAGCCCAGGAGTAACTTTCCTCTCTTATTTTCAAGCTCCTTCTTAAGTCTGGATCCAGCTCAATGTATCTGTGCCCCTCTATGCTGCACCCCCAGACCCAATGCCCTAGGTGCCTGCCCAATCTTAGGAAGTGCCACATTGATGCAAGGTAATGTTTTGCAGCTTAACTTTTAAATTCAATGTAAAAAAATAAAGCTTATTAGTAATGGTGCGCAGGTAGCAAAATAAAGCAATATTTCACCTGCATGCAAAAAATATTTTTACAAATTAATTTGCAACTCTCACATTTCAACATAGATTGTCTGGGTGCAGGTTTGCTCCTTTCTCTGCTATTTCCCCAAACTCTGAATGAGCCCCATTATCTTTATTGTGAACCCTTGCACAGAACTCTCGCTTTCTATGCCTGAGGGGGTTTACTATAAATACATTTTTTTTTTGTCTACACTTTCTAGTGTTTGAACCAAGGTCACCAGAGTAGAATGAATGCTCATGCACTGTTCATTGTTATTGTGAGTTTTTTCCTTTTTTAGAAGCTTTAGTAAATCTACACCCTGCTCTAATAATATCCACCAGTAAAATGAATCCTCCCATTCATCATTCACTAAATGATGTTTTTTTCCTTACCTATCCACCAGTCACCATTGTATCATCCTAAAACCGAATCATTCATTATTAAATTGCAGTTTAGAGTTGAGCTAGAACCTCCTCCCTATAGCTGCCACTATGTACAGTGAATATCAGTCATTAGATTCGCTCTAGTGTCTGAGATCTACAATTTTTCTAATTTTAGTGCTCAATGACCTAATCTTGGCAAAACAAATGGGGGGGAGGGCACACCGCGCTACCGATCTTGGGGAAGATCCAGAACAACGTTTCCTTGCTTATTTACGCCTGGCGGAGACGTAAAAAAGGCGATTTGGAATGTACTGAGCATGTGCACGACAGATGATACGCCACGTAACGTAACTCTGAGCGTAAGGGATTTCGCGTAGCAGTAGCCTAAATTCATTCGAGGGGGCGTGCCAATTTTCCGTTAGCCGAAAGTACGCTTAAATTACGCCATGTAGGCAGGAGTTTGCATTTACATCGTACAGTATGGGCGTGCTTAGCGGCATAACTACGCCCTGCCTATACGTACGTGTGCGGAGATGAGCGGTTAAGCTGCCAAAAGTACGTAGATAGCGTATATAACCTATTTACCTACGAATGTGTAATAGGTCATTTCATAAAGGATCGTGCTTAAAAAGCAGCTGCTTCTTAAGTATGAACACAGTCCTATGTGTAAAGCTGCCTTCTCGCTGGGCCTGAATAATCTTCTTTTTTGTTTTTATCATATCAAAAGTGTTATTTGTATCATATCAAAAGTGTCAGTGTGTACCCAGCTTTATAGCTTATTACTAGACATCGGATTATATGCACTATCAAAATGCCAAAATATGCATGCAAATATGCACTAAAAAAGGGCGAAATATGCACAAAAAAAATACTATTTATTATTAGAATTAACGTTTATTTTCACAATATATGGGAAGCAGTACTCACGTGTTGATCGATCTGGTATTTTTTTGATGAAGGTATTCTCTTGTCACAAACCTTGTAGAAAATCACAGTGCCATCAGTCGTAAATCGGCCTGGGTCATTTTTTATCCAAGATTCCATTAAAGTCTGGGTATTTTTTGTCGCTGGCGGCATTATTTCAACAAAAATAAGATTTTCGTAGGTTAACAAACACAGCGAGCAATTGAATGACAAACAATTGAATTGCGTGAAGCAACGAGTGCCGTACTCCCTTCCCCCCACGAGCGCCGCATCCCGCCAACGCTTTTGCCTAGTGCGAGCCAGCAGATCGGGTTCAGTGCGCTTGCCGAGTGTGTGTGAGGCGCACGTCACTGGCTGCGGCCCGCCACCGTTCCCGCAAAATACAACACGCCTAACACATTTAACTACTGAAATAAGCACTGTCACTGAAAAAGTACTAAAATATGCAATAACGCTATAAAAATAGCATTTTATGCATTTGCATATGCAAACATGCAAATGCATATAATCCTATGTGTACTTATTACTATAGTCCGCTTATTGTAATAACATCCACATTATATTTAGTATGAAAGATAATTAGGAGTTATTAAGCAATACACAAGATTTCATATTTTTGTATGTGTGTATATATATATATATATATATATATATAATGTAACTTTATATTTTAAGTTGATTGTCACTGGTGGCACTTCTTATGTCTCAGTTCTGCATTAGAAAGGATAAAGCTTTGTGTGTGAAAAGAATAATCCTTACCAGATACTTTGCACATCGTCTGTTACTTGAGACGTTAGATAACTGCATCAGTATTAGGGAAAGCCATTTATTCTTACGTTACAGTTTATAAAGTGCTCTAGAGGGCCGTTTACTATAACAGAAAATGAAACAAAATACAAACTCATCTTTTTTTAGTGCTGTGGAGCAAGAAAGTTTTTGTTTTATTATTATTATTATGATGCATAAGAGAAAATGACAATTGTAATGTTTATTAAATGATTAAATATGAGGTAGGCATTTTTATCTTGCGGAGTGTGGAGTAATGGCTCACAGCGGCAGCGGAGGAGTGATAGGGAATAGCCGGGCGTTAATTGGGGCGGTGCGTAAATGAGGATTGTATGTTAGTTGCTTAACCAACTGTACACTGAAATGCTTATTCACTCTCTTGTTATCTCCCGTCTCGACTACTGCAACCTTATCCTCTCTGGCCTCCCTCTGGTCCTACTCACTCCCCTACAATCCATACCAAATGCCACTGCCAGACTCATCTTCCTCTCCCACTGCTCTGCCTCCACCTCCCCTCTCTGTCTATCTCTACACTGCCTCCACCTCCCCTCTCTGTCTATCTCTACACTGCCTCCACCACCCCTCTCTGTCACTCTCTACACTGCCTCCACCTCCCCTCTCTGTCACTCTCTACACTGCCTCCACCTCCCCTCTCTGGCTATCTCTACACTGCCTCCACCTCCCCTCTCTGTCACTCTCTACACTGCCTCCACCTCCCCTCTCTGTCTGGGCCGGATTCTCAACTACGTGTTTTTCAAGTTGCGTGCCGATATCGAAGTGCTGCGCTAATGCGCATGCGTAGTAAATATTTTAAGACCGCATGTATGCAATCTACGTAACAAAACACTATATAGGTAGCGTAGATTATTTACTACTCGTGCGCATTAGCGCAGCACTTTGAAACCAGCACGCAACATGAAAAACACGTAGATGAGAATCCGTTCCTCTATCTCTACACTGGCTTCCTGCCCCTTTTCAGAATTTTCTTCAAGCTCCTCACCACAACTTACAAGGTTCTCTCCTCCACCCTACCTCACCACCCTTATCTCCTTCCACACTCCCTCCAGACCCCTTCGCTCTCCTCCTCCACCGCTCACCACCTCTACTCCTTTACTCCATCTACACTCCCCCTCCGACCACTCCGCTCTCCTTCTCCACTGCTCCTTACCTCACCTCCCTTATCTCCATCCACACTCCCCCTCCGACCCCTCCGCCATCCTCCTCCACCGCTCACCACCTCTCCTCCCTTACTCCATCCACACTCCCCCTCCGCTCTCCTTCTCCACTGCTCCTTACCTCACCTCCCTTATCTCCATCCACACTCCCTTCCGACCCCTCCGCTCTCCTCCTCCACCGCTTCCTACCTCTCCTCCCTTACTCCATCCACACTCCCTCCCCGAACCTTCCCCTCTCCTCCTCCACCACTCCACACCTCTCCTCCCTTATCTCCATCCACACTCCCTCCAGACCCCTCCGGTCTCCTCCCCTTACCATAACTTCTCTGCATGGATCTGTGTCTGTCCAAACACAGATAAATGTGGAAGGGCTTATCGCTGATCCCAGCACTTAATTTACATGCGGAAATCAAGTGCCGCTCCCCCCATAAGGAACTACTAGCATAAAGTACAGATCTAGCAGCGTACAATACAGATATACTAGCGTACCATACATATCTATTAGCGTACATAACTTACTGAATGAGGATCAGGCCGGAAGCTAGCTCATTGGGCTGTGTATTATTTTTGTAACATGAAAGTACAGCCTCGCATTCATGCAAATCTTTGTCTGGAAATATTGGCCTAGGTCTAATATAATAGAAACTCTATAAATAAGTTTAGCTGTAAAACACCTCTCTATATACTTCATTTAGATCTCACTATGTAAGAGTATTTATTGTACTAGCAATACAGTTTCAGGTTAGGTTTCTGGAAGTTAAAAACCAGTTTTGCCATTTCTGGCTTTTTTTCCATTACTATACAAAATATTTTTGTTGTGTCAAGGTTCACGGATTTTATTTGTGTTTATTTGTGTTTATTATTAACCTGTCCCCCTTGTGATCAAGTTCTTCTCTGTATATGAGATGATAGATACATACCCTCCAACTGTACCTATTTAGCAGGTACAGTACCGATTTTTAATAGTCTGTGCCGGCTAAAATTGCTCCTGTACCGGATTCTGGCCCAGCAGTTCCCTCCCCCCTTTACTCACCTTCCAGTCCTGCAGCATATAGCAGAGCTGCAGGGACAGACTCCTACAGCTCTGATACAGTGACAAGACCCTCTCCTGTGAGTTCTTAGCTCATATAAGGTGTATAATGAGATTTTACACTTTATCATACATGCCAAATAGAGCAGATTAAAGCCACACCCCTTCACGGGACAAGCCACGCCCCCATGTGTAACGATTTTCTATAAAAAAAAAAGTTGGAGGGTATGTAGATAGATAGATAGATAGATAGATAGATGAGAGATAGATAGATGAGAGATAGATAGATAGATAGATAGATAGATAGATAGATAGATAGATAGATAGATAGATGAGAGATAGATAGATGATAGATAGATAGATGATAGATAGATAGAGACATTAGATAGATAGACATTAGATAGATAGATAGATAGATAGATAGATAGATAGATAGATAGATAGATAGATGCAATAGAAATTGTGGGGGTAGAGGGGATATGTGGAGGAGGAGATTGTGGAGTCGCCAATAGTCATAGAGGTAGAGGGGATACGTGAATTTTATATATCAAAAACACTCCAAGGACGCACCTGCTTAGGATTAACTCGGGTGCACGGCCAGTTCAAATGAATAGAAAACAGCACAATGCTCATCCTCTACCCTTGAAAACGGCCACAGATTACATAATAATGTTTGATAAATGTAAGCATCTGGTGTACTTAGAGGAATAAAGCAAATAAACCGTCTACACAGAAGACATAATGCAGCAGTCTCTGGCTTGATCCTGGTATCTCAGTCAGGTGAGCGGTCTGCACACTCCCTGCATAACGAGCGCTACTCAAATCTACTACAACATCATGGAAAATGTTCTTCCTATCACATGTCAGGGTGGCGGTGACCTCGGGGTGAATCCATTACCGCTCCTTGCTTTACACTCTACTCCCTGGTGCAGACTCTTTTTAGTGCAAAGATTTGCATTTTGCAGTTACTGATTTGTAGACTGATGTGTCATTTCTAGCCACACTTTGGTCCGGATTCACAGCGACGTAGTTCTCGTCTTACGTACGTTGTTTTAAGAATTGAGCTACTGCACATGCATAGTAGCTCAGGACCTGATTCACACTTAAGAACGCGATAGGTTCCTAAATATACGCAACTAATAGCAATGACACCCCCTCGGCCGCCCCCCGGTTTTCAGGTTCTTATGTGACTTATGGGTGCCATAGGGCTCCCTTCACTGTAGGTTCGCGTTTGAATGCGTAGGGCGTCTACTGCATAACCGCGCCTTCATTTGGTCATTTAAAGCCTCTCTCCACCCAAATCTTCCTATCTGCCGAGTTACTTATTCATGGAACGCCCATTTTTGCGAATGTTGCTACGAACCTACAGATTTTAAGTTCGTAGTGTATATCTCTCTCTCTCTCTCTCTCTCTCTCACTATCCCCCTCTCTCTCTCCCCTGCACTCTCAGTCTTTCTGTCTCTCCCCTCTCTATCCCTCTCTTTCTCTCCCCCTTTCTCCCTCATTCTCTCCCCTCTCCCCCTCTCCAAATCCACAATCATTTTCCAGTTACCATCCCTTATATCTTTGTTAGCTTCATCTGATTCCCCTCCTCCCCACCTGACTCTCTTATTTTTAATTAATGATCTAGATTTTGACATTATAGGTGATGTGGTGGAAGCATTTTCTGATGATTTTTAAAGCTTTATCTCTGTGTGAGACAGTGCACAGTGCACAATGATTGTAACTTCACACCTGACACATAAGACAATTATTGAAATAAAAGATAAAAACAGGCGTTCAATGACGTGACCAACTTGTTATCAAATCAGAGAAATCTTACTTTACCAGCGTTAGTTCAGTATTTATCACAGGTTATATGACTCACATCATTATATGTCACATTCTATTTTGGTATTTGATTACTTCAGGTTTATGCCATATCGGGTTAATTAACGGGTGATAATTCTGTTTCCTGAGTGCATCTCGGTCACGCTCTCTGTCTTTTTTATCTGCTAACGAATTCTTCATACACACGGTCCATATAAATTCTATTAAAGTATTCAATGTGGCCTCCTGGTACAAAGATTGGACCTTTCCTATTTTACGTTACCTGTACACCACAATAAATTGTCCCACTGGGTTTGGATTGTTAGTACAATGTTGAAGATGAATTTCAACACATCGTATTCACCCTCCATCCTCCGCAGCCTAAACCTAACCTTCCTCTTCTACTAGATATTACCTTAACTCTCCATCTTTTTCCAGCCTATCTCTAACCTTCCTCTTCTAATAGCCTAACCTTAACCCTCCATCTCCCACAGTCTAACCCTAACCTTAACCTTCCATGTCCCAGTAGGCCACAGGGAGAGAACATTTTGGAATTGGGAACGGGGGCACTTTGGTGAAATAGGGCCATTCGCTTTAAGTACCTGTTTCCAATAGTAAAAATTGGAATGTGAAGCATTTCTGCACTGATACAGCCGCAATTCAGCCGCCTTCTGTACAAAATGTCGGCTTGTCTGTATGCTTAACTGCGGGCGTGGGGCTCCGGTACGAACGGCCAATTTTCGAATTGGCCGTTTTTTCCCCAGCCAGTTGCGAACTGGCTGGGATTTCAATTGCTATGCCTCGATGAGCACCAAAAGCTCCGTGGTCCGAAAAGTAGTAAAATAAATAGTCCCCCACTCCATTCCCTAATACCCTAACCCTCCCCTCTCACTACCCTAACCCTAACCCTCCCTTTCTGGCAGCCTGACCCTAACCCTCCCTTCCTGGTAGCCTGA
>WWET01002351.1:242057-254018 GCA_011038615.1 Limnodynastes dumerilii
CCCTAACCCTCCCTCCCCTGCAGCCTGACCCTAACCCTCCCTTCCTGGCAGCCTGACCCTAACCCTCCCTTCTTGGCAGCCTGACCCTAACCCTCCCTCTCCTGCAGCCTGACCCTAACCCTCCATACCCCCCAGATACCAGATAGTTTACTCACCTGTTCCTGGATAGCAGCGGCGGGGGTGCGGCAGAGGGATATCGCAGATGGCGGAGGGATATCGCAGACGGCGGAGGGATATCGTTAAGTGCGAAAGTGAATGGGTGAAGTATATCAAGCAGCTACAGGGGCCAAAAGAGAGCTTCCAACAGGGCCCCCATCAGGGGGGGACAGCCGTGACTATTGTCCCAGGCCCAGAGCTGATAGGGACATGCCGAGTAGCGGGCCAATATGTAGGGAAGAACTTGAGCTTCAAGGGCCTCCTGTCATTCTCAGCAGCCCCTCCCTCTTTTGGCCAGGATTATTGGTCCCAGCTGAATATCAGGGTAGTCAGTTCCCAGTCAGAAAACTTTGAAAATTTCTATTTATACCGCTAGAAAGCGAAAATCCACATTTCGATTACACTCGATTGTGAATATTCTCAATTGCGAATAAGCTCTATTATGAATAATCTCGATTTCGAATGTTCTCAATTGCGAATATGTTTCTATTTTGAATTTTGCGGGTCGATGACGTTAATTTTCGAAATCATCTTGATTTCGAATACTTCTAATTTATAAAAGGTGTTAATTTCGATTATTGCTCTATTTATACAATGTATATTTCGAATTGTTCTATTTATACTGATTTCTATTTCTACTGTCATTAATATATACACAACTGCTTTGCGATTACAATACATTTTCGATTGTGATTATATCTACAGATCTAATATACATGAATCCATATTAATAATACCTTTATTGCGAAAAACCACATTTTAGAGTTCTCCAAGTCGAAGATATAAATTTAAATATGTCTTAGCTATGAGAATTATAACTATTCGCCATACAGAGTTTCCGCACAGCGAAGCAGTCTAAAACCGATTTTATTAGTACAACAATTCGTATTTCAATTGATTTCTAGAATAGGCCATTTCGAAATAGCATGCCAGTAGGAATTTGAAATATCGAATTGCATAGGTTATTAAATCGGTCCATTCTAAATATAGGTGATTCTGAATTGATATCTTTGGAAATCGACCGCATCGACGAAAATTCGCATTCGCCGTAATTTTTTCCGTAATTCGCATTTTCGGGATTTACGTTTTCTTTACGAGGACCCACACCCGAATATCAGGACTTGTCCCTAGTGGAAAATCATCCCATTTACTGGCCACCTCCTGCTGGGAGCATTAATCGCTCTGGTGTCCGGATCATGTTGCAGATTTCGGGTCGTATTCAGAGATCCGTTTCTTTAAAGTACGCAAATATATGCACGCCCATTGCAAGGCGACACCCATGACACTGCCCTCACACGGACGGGTTGACGGTCACTTACGAGTGCCTCGACCACCCTTATCTTTAAGTGTGTATTTCCGAGCGTATATTGCCGCCATACATGCGTTTCTAACTAACCGCACCCTCACCGCACCCTTAAATGGTCATTTAAATGCCTCCCACCACCCACTTACACGGATCTTGCCCCGGACGGATTATAAACACGCCCCTCTGTACGGATCTTTGCCTTCTTTGTCTCCCCCACTCCCCGATTCACAAGTCCGTTCCTACTGGACATCCATGCGTAAAATCAACGTAGATTGCGCAAATTTAGTTACTACACATGCGCAATTCATCAGATCGTAAAAATACGCATGGAACTTCCCTAAAAAACGGATCTTTGAATACGGTCATCAATTACACTCTGTTAATCTCTTACATGGGGACTTTGGAAAATAATTCAAGCAATTATATGAAGCATTGACAACATCAAGTCAATGCATGCAGATCTTCAATTATTGGCTGTGTGTATTGGTCGAATGTAAAAGCTAACCCACAGTTGTCAACTCTCCCTCCATATCAGGAAGATTAAGTTCTAGAGGTCATTGCTGTAGGATGACAGAATTTAGAAATTGTCTCCTATTTCCCTCCATTGAGTCCTATAGAGGTGGCCATTTTCATGGAGGCCAAGATGTCATCAAAGACTGGCAGTTATCTAAGACAACATGACTCCAATAATGGAGACAGAAATGAAAAATACATTTTGGTCTCTTGTTAATCAGCTGCAGTGTCACCTCTATAGAGATGAAGAAGTCAGCGGATCTCCTATTCACAGTCTTCACAATAATCCTGGAAGTATTTATTCCCTAACAGATTAACAATCAGTAAATATGGATGCCGCCATTTTTATGCAGAAATAGTTTTACTGGCAGCGCTGGACACACCCATGGGTGGAGCTATTCACAGGACTCACCCTCAACGCAGGGGTTGCGTTCGCCGCTGCAAAAATTGCATTTTCGAAATACACACAGCCAGGGGGAGGGGGATGTAGTGTAGCAGGGTAGTCTTAGGATGAGGCTGCGGGGAGGGGAAGGATCAGATAAGAGGAGACTTAAGGTTAGGCTGCGGGGAGGGGAAGGATCAAATAAGAGGAGACTTAGGGTTAAGCTGTGGGGAGGGGAGGGTTAGGGTATTGGAAGGGAAGGTTACGGTGAAGATTGCCATAAGGGTTGGGGAAACAGGGAATGGCACTTACTTGTCTGCAGCAGGGCAGAAAGTTTAGCTTCAGCTCCATCCTCACAAATGGGGTTTTGAAAACTACTCTTTGGCACTACAGGACACACCCCTTTAAAGTACAGGATACACCCCTTTGACAGTACAGGACACACCCCTTTGACAATACAGGACACGCCCCTTTGACAGTACAGGACACACCCCTTTGGCAATACAGGACACGCCCCTTCGGAGCAGCATGTTGATAGTGCTATCACAATCCCTCTGATAATTATTTCCAATAGTTTGCAAGTCTGCTTTATCACAGCAAGGAATCTGCTTACTAGTGATACCAGCCCAGAGTTAAGCAGATTATCCAGACTGATGCAACACCGCTTCCAATGTCTTCTGGAAATCTGCTCTTGATTTTCAGGGGGGCTAATTAACGGCGTCTCTCCATACAGTGCACTAATTAATACCATGACTCGACAGACACACTTATTCCTCAGATTCACAGATCATCCACACGTGATAGAAGATTAACACGACCTTGGTCTTTCGTATTTATAAACACAGAGGAAAACGACGTCTGATTACAATGTGATAACGATGCAAGCCCAGCAAACATTTCTAAGTGTAACACGCTGTGTGCTTCGTATGACAACACAATGGAGAATCCAGGGGAGAGAAATAGTTCGATTTTTTGCCGTTTGCACAAAGCATTCAATGTATTTCTGGGTAATGTTTTCTATACACATTTTTGGAGTGTTTTTTAGACCTTTTGTAGAACTGTTTGGTTGGGGTTTTTTTATCTTTTTTTTTTGTTGTTGTTGTTTATCCTTTGAAATAGGAGAGGAGAGGGAGAGATTTTAGGGCCCATTTACTCACCATGGACCAGATCCTGAGCTACGTACGATAGCGTATTTGCGCTAGCCAAAGACGGAAAAACGCTGTTTTATATGTACTGCAGATGCGCGCGGAAGATGTTACGCCACAAAACTCTAATTGTATATACCTCGTATCTACAGCGTAACTACGAACAAAGGAGTGTGATAGCCATAAGACACCTGTAATTACGCTTCGGAGGCGGAGTGAGGCATTTAAATCGTACAGTATGGGCGTGGCTTAGGCAGTTATGTACGTGAAGCCTTTACGTATGTCAGGAGTTACGCTTTGAAAAGTTAAGGTAGGGTTTGGAAAGCGCAAAAAGGCCAAAGTATATACGTACGAAGTGTCTAGGGAGGTGCATAGAAAATATGCTACGCGATGAAACTTAACATGCCCGTAGGTCTGGATCCGGCCCCGTGTTTGATATTTGGAATGGAGAATAGCTTCTCGTCATTCATGGATGAGTGAAAATCCTATGGCCATTCTCAACGGGGACCCACACCCCCCTACCTTAAACCCTCCCCTACCCCTCCATTTCCCACAGCCTAACCCTAACCTACCCCTTCCTCAGCCCTAACCCTATCTTTCTATGTCCTGCAGCCTAGCCATAACATTCCCCTTAAACCCTTCCTTCTTGAACTCTAATCCTAACCTAAGCACACCGCAGCCTGTCGCGGTTGGGAACGGGTGGAAATAGGTTTCTATTTTCCGTAGTCTTTCATATAGCCGCCATTCACCTGGAAGCTGATTCAGCCGGCCGGACCGGCAACCGCATCCCACGTTCCAGGCTCCCGGCATGGCTCTGGATCCTCATGATCCAGGCTTCCAGCTGGTTTCCAGCGGCAGGACGTGTGTGTGCAACGTGTGTCCGTAATGGGTGGGAGGGCCTTACATACCACTCTCATTTACGCACAAAGCTTTGGAAAAGGGAACGTCTGCCCGAAACGCGTCGCTGGTAGTCCACATGAATCGGGCGTTCTGTCTCTGGTCTAAGGGGTATTAGGGGTTTTATTCAAGTATATCACAGTGTTAAAATCGACACCTATCTAGTTCCTTTTCACTTTTTAATACCATTTTGTTTGGAGGTGTAGACCCCCCTGGATCATAGATAAGCATCAGATTTTTAAGCGCAGCCTCGCCCCATCCCCCCCTTTTCTTACAGTCACATAACTTACCTCTGACGTGCGGACTTTCAGATCTCTGAGCGTGCTGATGATCAGGTCCTAAGACCCAAAGACCATAATACATCTCAATAACAACCCTCTGTGGGACCCACAGCTGAGGTTAATCAACCGGATGTAACTTTTTGAAGGCAAATCCTCACTATAATCAGTTAAATATGTGTTGCCGGGCAACCACCAAACAAATAAATAAACAACTAACAACAATACACCGCTGTTTATGTAGATATAGTCATTTTTCATGGTTAGAAAATGTGCAAAATCTACAAAAATTCACACCTCTGAATCACAAGATACTGTAAATCTGACTGTCAGTTGTTAGGAAATTGCTGTGACTGAAATAGGAACAAAACCTATTCAGCTTCATGGGAGCTATAAGCATGGAACGGCTCAATGTTTCTGACACCTTTTTATATAAAAATATTCTTTAGCAATATGCAAATGTGGAATATCATGCCAATAAACAATATAATAATAGGAATGGGGTGGGAATCCCCGATACGATGGCTCTCTTGCGGCTCTCTCTATTTTGAATGGCAGCCATTTTAGATTTGTATTTTTCTGAATGGGTGAGTATTTCAATCGACGCCAGACTTGCCGCAAGAGAGGTGAATCGCCTCTCCTCGGACTTTAGTGTTAGGGGGAGGGTTAGAGTTAGGCTCTGGGGAAGGAAGGGGGTTAGGTTTAGGGCTGTGGGAGGGGGGGGGTTAGGATCAGGCTGTCGGGCTGAGAGACTTAGGGTTAGGCTGTGGGGAAGGGAGGGTTAGTGTTAGGGTCAGGTTGTGGGGAAGGGAGGGTTAGGCTGCAGGGAAGGGGGAAGTTAGGGTCAGGCTGCAGGGAAGGGAGGGTTAGGGTTAGGCTCCAGGAAAGGGAGAGTTAGGGTCAGGATGCGGAGAAGGGAGGGTTAGGGTAATAGAAGGGGAGGGTTAGGGTAAGGATTAGGGAAATATTTGGGGATACTTACCATTCAGAGCACCGTGTTCAGTGCTCCGGAGATTGATTGCTTTGCCTCGTCGTGTTCGGAACTGGCTGGGAGAGAACATTGAAATAGGGCCATTCGCGACGGGGGACCCCCACCCAATGTACCAACATTCCACACAAATCAGGAGTTGACCCCATGACCTCATTGTTATAAAGCTGCAATGTAAACTGTCACCATATTATCTTATGTGTAACTTTAAAAGGAGCCGTTATTTTTTTTATTTTGGTAAATGTAATCTCGCATAAGGTGGTGAGTGGACCCCAGCTGATGTGCAGTATCTCTGCATGTTTTTCTACTGCACATGCTTAGAGCCAGAGGCGGCCCATGGCATATGCCGTATAGGCGGACGCCTATGGCCCCGCGGGTCCCGGGGCCCCGCACCTCCTGTTTTTTAAGTTTTAAAAAAAAAACTGGCCGCCAGGCTTACACTTGTGCAGTAAAGGCCCCGCGCGGGGCCGCGGAAGCAAGTACAGTGCCGCCAGGTTCATCATACATCATCCTTCATCATCCGTTCAATGGCACTGTGTTGCCATAGCAACACATACACAGTCTCCGGGAAGTGAAGGCCCCGCGCGGGACGTTTACTGCACACTTGCGGAGGGGGGTGGGGTCAGGGGGGGGCCCTCGTCTAGGGCCCCGCAGACCCTAGGGTCGCCCCTGCTTAGAGCTGAAGAGCGCACACACTGCTGTTCAAATCAGATCTGAGCGCAGGTGAGTGACAGTTGGAAGCTCAGGAGCGGAGTATTGTGTACCCCATGGAATGGGGTATGTTAGAGGGTCTGTCACCGTATGGTTGCTGCTGTTTACCTACAGATCCATCCATGGTATTGAGATATTAAAGGGTCAAGGGTTAAACCCAATTATGGCTCTTGCAGATCTGTAATGGATTTGCTGTGTGCTACCAAACAGAGCTTATTCACAAGGTTAATGCATTTCTGGGCCTATAGATCTGCTCAGTATCTGTTGTGTTGTAGACTGAATTCATTGATTGTGTTCAACCACAACCAGGTTTGTTGTCAACAGGAAGCTTTGAATATTGCGATGCGTAAATATAGAACATTAGATTTCACAGATAACAGAGAGGAGAGAAGCGTCTGCAATAAGCCCCCAGCAGTTTCCACACACCGTGAAACGGATGCACAGCACCTGCCATGAAAAGTACCAGTAATTCTTCACTTCAGGAGAGTGCTGTGTGCTTCTTTCTGTGCTCCATGCAATGCTTAGACTTGTAGTTCTGCAAGATGGAGAAACACAGGTGCAGGCCTTATACTGTTACTCAGGATTGCCAACTCTCCCGGAATATCCGGGAGACTTCCGGAATTTGGGTAGTTCTCCCAGTATCCCAGGAGAGCCGGCAAAGCTCCCACAAGCCCCATCAGCCCAATTACAACTGCGAAATCCCTAGAGTTACTAGGGATGGACGGGGCTTGATGATTGAGAGAAAATGAGGTTAGTGTAAGCGCTGGGATCCTAACAATGTAACACAGCAGAAATTTCTACAGATGTGCAATGTTAAAGAATGCTTAAAACATGAAACACAGTTGCTGTCCAAATCCTCAGTTGGACACAGTATATACAAGTATAGATTTCCAGAGTTTTTTGGTTTTCAAAGAAAGCGCTGTTCAGCTTGAGCTCTATAATTGACAGTTTATGTCCAGTGCCGATAAGGTGTTCTTTGCAGAGTAGGATAATGCTTTCCATAATAATCTATTACTTGCATAATGCAAAAATGGAAAGTAAATCTGCAGTCTTACAGTTTGTAAGTAGTTGCAGATATGTTCCTCTCCGGTTCGCGGTGTCTCAGGCGGGCAGTGTGGAGCGGCGTGGGTCTCCGCTTGGCGGTAAGACAGCAGCCGCTGTTCCTCCAACCTGCAGCTGGGCTTTGCAATTAGCAGAGGTGATGAGCAGTGTCACTTGCAGCAGATAGCCTCGATTCTGATGCCGATCTCCCAAGGAGGGGGGAGGAGAGACAAAAACCGCAGATTTTTATTATATGTGGTACAAAAATACTCACAAGGATACTTCTTTAGACAGGCATATAAAGGTATCTTTAGAATTTTCTCATTGTCCCAAGGATTCAATTTTCAAATGGTGACAGAAGGAATATATCCAGATCGCAATAGTGTACTCTCCAACGCGTTTCGGTTGGGGCACCGTCCTTTCTCAAGGCTTGTCTGTCAAGCCCCGTCCATCCCATGTAACACTAGAGATTTCATGAATGATTCGCGTCATTAAGTCCCACCCCCTTGCAGCAAGTTATGGGTTCTCCCAGAGAGAAGCTTTACAAAGTCGGCAGCCCTGCTGTTACTGCATTCACATTGTCATTGAAGCTCTCACAAAAAGCACAATCCCCATTTCCACTATACACATGCACTGAAGTACTCTGGACTTGCCTTTAGATCGCCAGGGAAAGTGAACATATTTGGGAACATTGGGGTAGATCCTGAGCTACGTAGGCTAGTATTTACGTATGACGTATAAACGCTGTTTTGTATGTACTGCGCACGTGCGTGGAAGATGTTACACCGCGTAACTCTGATCGTACGTACCAGCCACGTATCAACAGCGTGACTATGAACGAAGGGCTGCGACATCCATACGACTCCCGTAATTACGCTTCGGAGGCGGGGTGAGGCTTTTAAATCGTACAGTATGGGCGTGGCTTAGACACTTACGCAAGTCAGTCGTTACGCTTTGAAAAGTTATGGTAGGGTTTGGGAAGCGTAAAATGGCCAAAGTACGTATGAGCGAGGGGAGTGTCTAGACAATACGCTACGCGATGAAACGCAACATCCGACACCATTGAGCCAGATCCAGACTTCAGGTCATTTTACGTATGCAAGTGTAGAGTTACGCACTCCTAAGTATAATGCCCTCCCCCTGGCACTTTCCTCGCATGCACGTAACGCACGTAACTTAGCGGATTTATGTGTTCAGACCCTACCTTAACTTCTTGCGTCTCTCGGTCGGACGTATCGCCTTGTCACACGCAAGTGCCTGACCCCGCCCACACTGTACAATTTAAATGCTTCCCTCCGCCCACAATGCGTATAATCAGTGCATTCCCACAGCCATATTGACGTATGCAGCATGCGTAACTTACCTGCCGTTATTAAGTCTGGATCTGGCCCATTATTTCTGGCTATAATGTGTCTGTACGCAAGTTTTCGTAATTTCATGCATGCAGATTCAGCGCCGCAGTTGCGTCTGTGCTGGATCAGTCTGGATCAGGCCCTAAGACTCTTTGTAGGAGAAGGAAAGAACTTTTTGGTTAGTTTTAAGACGGAAACAAACAGAATCAAAGGTCACGATCGCTGTGTAAGAGCTGACAGCTAAGAAACAAGCCGTCAATCAGTAACGATCAGTGCTGACAGAAGGGAAATGTTTCAAGGTAAAATATCTTTGCGTTTAGGACGATGCAATCAACTTGACCTGTGAGAAGACTGAAAATAATGTCCATCAGTAATAACATTTTATAGTATTTATATTTTAAAATGAGCCCTTTAAGGGAGAATTATAATACTCCGGTCATAAAAGATGAGGATCCAGGAAAAGCCCGGTTCCCATGCTGGTATAAAAAAGGTCAACACAGGTATCCAAATTAGGTCCACGCCCCCGGTTATGACTTTGTTCTGAGCTCAGATAGACGGCAGTAAGGGGCCAATTGGTACAATGCATCTGCAGGACTCCGGTTGGGGGAGGGGTGGATGGAGACTAGCGCCCCCCAGCCGCTGAGCGATTGCTGGTTTGCAGAGATGAGACCACTCATACTCCCTCTCTCCTTCTTCACACAGCCACTGACCACTGCCTCTCCTCTCCTAACTCATACAAGACTTCTCTCACGCTGCACCTATTCACTGGGACACTATCCATGACCCATCTGCCTGTCCCCTAACCTGCATATCTTTAAGCGGTCACTCAAAAGTCACTTCTTCTTTTTGCAAGCATACCCATTCTGCACCTGACCTCTCCCCTGCCCACTCCACATGCCCTATTTCTCTCCCTCGTCTTCCCTCCATCTCTCTTATGGTATCACTCTCTCCTTTCTTCTTGCCCTCTCCCCCATTTCCTCACTCTGTTAGTCTGTCATCCACACACGTAGATTGTAAGCTCTTGTTAGCAGGACACAACATCCTCTTAGTCTACCCGTCCCCCCGCCTCATCTCCATCACTACCTTGTCTCACCTTGTTTATCAATTTTATCAAGTCTATAGCCAAGATTTACTAAACTTTGGGTTTGGAAAAGTGGAGATGTTGCCTATAGCAACCAATCAGATTCTAGCTAACATTCTCTAGTATATAATATTTAAATGAGCTCTAGAATCTGATTGGTTGCTATGGGCAACATCTGCACTTTTCCTAACCTGCAGCTTAGTAAATCAGGCCCTATGTTACCTTTACTGTGCTGCATATGAATAAACTTTAAAAAAATAAAATCACCTCATGTACGGAATAGCTGTCCAGAGTGTCTGCCAACTGGTTCCTGTGCTTTGGAACCAGCAAAGGTGACCTTCCCCCTGCCCTGACACCCCGGACCTGGACTTAACACATTGAAAAAAATTGATGTGTAAAAAGGAGCTTATGGTAAACTACTGATAAAGATCAATAAATATAAGAACAGCAATGACATGGAATGGTCCTATGGGAGGGGGCTGAATGTAATTAAATTAAGTCCATCTGAAACAATTTGGTAAATGTCTTCTGAAGATGTGATTCTTCCTATACATCCATTTTTTTGCAATAAAAGAGAACAGAAATTGTATGAATAATAATATCTTTAGACATGCAATAAACAAGGAACATCATTGGTAGATCCCATCTTTTAATGTGATCTAATGCACATTGAGACACAAGAAAAGTGTAATAGATTTGGTGGATAAATCCATCTTTTGTATACCATATGTATGTGAAATATGTTTACAATACAGTTTCAGGCACACCCCTGAGGAACCAGCCATGACATGAACACACCCCTAAATAACATGACCACACCCCCACCCTACTGCAGTCACATCCCATCAAGACCTTGCATACCACAACAACAGCCACTGATGCAAATCATTAATTATACTTCTATTTTGCTGCAGAAATTGGTTTTCGTATACCTACAAGAAAATACTAGAATCTCCAAATCATATATTAAGTTATTCTTAACATTTGAAACATCAATGAAAAAGGCCATCGGCCTGCCTTCCCCGAGGGATTAAATGAAAGTCTTTGTTGTCTTATTACAGGTTGCGGGATAAACCTTTCAGACACTGTCAGTTAATATCTATCCTATTATTTCTCTATAAAGCAGCAGTGCTGGATGTGTAAACATAAGAACTGCTATGGATTCAGAGCTCGGGAAAAGAGCCCAACGATCATTTTTTTGGCAACAACAATAAAATATATGGCTCTATATTTTACAGCTCCAATGAAGTGTTGACATCCCAGGAATCATTTTATATTAGGCAGACTTTTGAAGTTAAGCTGGGGCATTTCCAGAGGAGGTTATGGGCTCGCTTTGCTGGAAAGCCCAGAGATCTGTGTATAGAGGAGACTGCAGTAACTTATCCTTTGCTGGAACCATCCAACGTCCCATCCCATTGATGCTGTTGTCCAGAAGCCAGGGGATAAATCAGCCCATGTGTGATAGAAAGGGGGATAGAAACATAGAAATAATGGAAGATAGGTGTCACGTTTCCCATCCTGTAGTAATCTGCTAGTAAAAACTGGATTAAAAATGAAGTCAAAATTTAAATGAATAAAAAGCTCTCAAATATTCTGGTTGTCCAAAAACCCAAAAGCAAATAACCTAAAATAAAAATAACAAAGAACACTGGCCACGTCTCAGAGACCACGGCTCTGATAATAAAGATTCAGCCGCTTTATCCGTCATCCAAAGCAGAGTGTCCTATATGAATGTGTGAATCACACAGGGTGGTGCTGGCCTGCAGCTGCATCATCATCTTTCCAATCATAGACACTCCAACATGACCCATTCCATTAGGTACATAGTACTCTGCTTCAGAGCTTGCAATAGTCAGTTACTATGGTATCCACCTTTGTTGAAGGTTTTTATCAGTTAATATCAGTTAATTCGTTAAATCCAGAAAAGTGACAGTTGGAAGCCCCGGAGCTGAGTATTTTGTACCTAATGGAAGGGGTCATGTTGGAGGGTCCAACAATCTTTTGCAATGGTCTGTGATCTTTTGGAGCTCCTAATATGTCAGATCAGTGATGGAAAGATATCTGATGCTTTTAGCAAGTGTATCCTGTGTCTACTGAAAAGCCCCAGTGTG
>WWET01002352.1:6918-30098 GCA_011038615.1 Limnodynastes dumerilii
CTAGTTGTTCTGGCAATGCATGGACTGTGCAAAGGGTTTAAATAGACCGCCCTATGCACAGATTGGCTGGGGACATCATGTGTGCGCAGAGGAGCATCTGAGTGGCTGCTGGGAATCACCTGACAGGAGGCAAGATGGCGACGCCCATGTAGCAGAGGATGGTTGTGCAGATGCCTAATCCCAGACACTAACAAGCACACATGCTGCAATGGAGATTGTGCAGGGGGCTGCCACTATTTGGAGTGGCACCTCTGGAGGGCTGGAGAGCGGGTATGACATGGGAGAGCCGCTGACAGATGGTTCCTGACATTGTAAGTGCGGCGCTTGGTGCTGCATATTGTGACAGTACATTTGTATATATTCCTGGTTCCTGTGTGTTCTCCTTGTGAAAAAACAGTCTCTTGCTTTATCATTGCTGTTCTGTTCCTGCTAGTTCTCTCAGCAGTTCAGTCTCCTGCTGTGATGATGATGGAAGATGGTTAGAGCCCAACTCTAACCATCTTCCATCATCATCACCGCTGCTCATGCCACCATAAATTTTATCACCACAATAGAATCATAATCCAGCTTCACTACCACTGCTCAAACCGCTATAGCTCTCATCATAGCAGCACAGTTTTCAATTGCATCATCATCGCTGCTCAGCCAGCATCAAGTATCATCATCACAGCTCAGTCATCCTCAAGCATCATCATTGCAGCTCAGTCAGCCAAAAGCATTATCATTATAGCTCAGTCAGACTCAGTATTCTTGCTGCAGCCCAGTCTAGTGTCATCATCATCACCACTGCTTAGTTACGCTCAGCATCATCTACACAGTTAAGTCTGCCCTCAGTGTAATCATTGTTGTTCTACAGCCTCTGCATCTTACCTCAGCCAGGACTCGGCCCCTCATTATCCAGACCTTACCTGCTCCACTGTGGTTGTCACTCCAGCCACTAGACTCTAGTGCATTTTACAGCTTGCTAGTTTTTACCTTCAATTTTCTGGTACGTACATCTCCTGTCAGACTCTGCAGATTTTCCTCATTCTTATTCTCGTGTTTTCCGCAAATGAGCAAAACCTACATAAATGCCCCAAGCTTTCTGTATTCACTTACCAACCGAAGGGTGCCTCAGCCAAATAACTAAGACTGTGACATTGTGATCTGATATCAAGTTACAATATTTTTATACATAGTGTAAGTATAAGCTATATTCAGTCCCAGGAAAAATGCTAATTGCATGTTATCCAGTTAATATATAGTATATATGCCACAAAAAATTAAAACAAATAATAAAACAGAATTATATAGCAAGGGCAATAATACTTACAAAACAAAGAATATGTCCAACATTTCACTAACACAATGTGATCTGCTGTCTGCAGGTTAAGTGTGATTCTGAAAAGCTGCATTTGCATACCAGAGCATTAATTACTAATTAAAATAGCACAGGGGGGCAGGGCCATTATGGAGCAGGCAGCAGCTAACCTAGAAGGGTGAAAATTCAAAAAGAATTGTTCTTATTCAGGCGCTCAATAATCGGTGTCCCCCCGTGGTCTCCTCCCGTATGTATGGTGGGAGTGTGTATTGCTATAGACAGTGGGCACACTTACAGATAGACTGTATACAGGGTAATAAGTGTCCCAGAGTAATCTATGTCCTGTGGGTTGCCCACAGACGTTGTAATTATCTACTGGGCAAGGTATGATGTCCATGGCCTCCAAGGCCTTAATCAGGTGAGTATCCAAATACACAGTGTTGGTATAGATATGCTCACAGTTCATTGTTCACAGTCCTAGTTTGCCGTAGTTGAATGATGTGCTGGCCTCCGCCGCTGTTGTAACTGTGGTGCGTCTCCCGTGGGCTCATGCAGTGCGGCTCTGTGATGTTAGCCGGAGTGCTGCTGTGCTCAAGTCTCCCTCTGCTGTGTCTGTCCGGTTCGCCTCCCGGTCCTCGGTTCAGGATGGCATCGCGGTGGGGTGCAGCATTGCAGGAAATGAAGAGCGTAGGAAGAGCAATATAGTGCAATACAGCTTTATTCAATGCGGTAATGTTAACGAAGCGATAATTATACTCACAAACAGTGCGGACATAAATGTCCTAGTAGCGCTTTTTTAAAAACAGATCAGTATGTTGGACCACGCGTTTCATCGGTCGCTGCCGACTTCCTCAAGGTCAGCTAACCTAAGCTCCCACTCTGTATATCCATAGGGCATCCGTTTTATGAGGTTTCCCAGTCCTGTCGCTGCTGCAACGCTAGCCTTCATTCCTCTACTGACTGCTGCCCTCCCTTGTATAGGACCAGACTGTTAAGTATCCTTTATATGCTTCATTCCCAGTGAACTCAGGACTTATTTGGGACTATGCTATTGTACTTGCTATATCTATGAATGTAACTTAATACCCAAGGTCATTTATGGTAGACTTATTCATAAGATTTTTATGTTAGCTGTAAGTGTGTGCAGCGGGACCGATTTCCTCTTTACTGATAGAGTGATCAGTCTGTCAATACACTTAGAGTTTTGGAAACCTCAGTGTTAGTTCTGTTAGAGTTGTCTACTTCAGTTAAGGAATTTGTGAGAGGGAGGGGCTTGTTTAGTGTTTAAGGTACCCCATTGGATATGGTCGGTATACATGGTGAGTTTGGGTTTTAGGTATAGATAGTACTTATAACGTCTTTAAAAGGCCTGCATATTGCTTCCTGTCTACTTCAATGCTTTTTTTATGCTGTTGAGTATACTGAAATGGTTACAATTTTGTCTGAGCTTCACATTGCTGTTCTCTACCTTTGTAAATGGTGTCACCAAATTACTCCAGGGGTGTGTCTATACTAGTCCGAAAACATCTTCATTTTTAAGTTGAAGAGGTACAGATAGACCCATATTGTCGATTTGTTTTCCTCAGAGCCAGGATTTCCTCTTGCATTTGCAATAATGGGTATATACATACCCCTTCCTTTTAGTAATGAGGGGGCGTGTTCAGAGAACCATTTTCACAGTGACTTGCATGCGTATTTTTAGGTGCGGTTCAACTGCGCATGTGTAGTAACTTTTTTTTACCTACTTTACGTAGATTATAAACATGTAAGTGCCTCATGGACGTACATGTGAATCACACTTGGGAACATACGCACACATCTTCAACACACAGAAAAATGTACATAAAAGTGGGTGGGGGGAGGCATTTAAATGAACGCATGGAAGCGTGGTTAGAAAGAATCGCACGGACGGATTACACATACGCACACAATGGAAAGTTACAAGTGGTCTATGGAGGCAAAAGTCACCGACAGTACGGCCGAGAGAGGGGAGTGTCATGGGTGTGAGGGGGTTTGGCCTGCACTGTGCGTGCTTATAATTGCATACCTTTATGGAAACGGTTCTCTGAATACGCCCTGATGTCCTTACGAAAGCAGCTGTTTTTCTTTCCTCCACTCCTGAATCTAGGGTACTTTGCTTTGG
The DNA here is from genome assembly GCA_011038615.1 of Limnodynastes dumerilii. Classification (NCBI taxonomy): domain Eukaryota; kingdom Metazoa; phylum Chordata; class Amphibia; order Anura; family Limnodynastidae; genus Limnodynastes; species Limnodynastes dumerilii. Next base: position 10,362 of record WWET01002352.1, read on the forward strand.
CTATTTTAATAATACTATGGATAAGCATGTGTATAAATAGAATGAACACTCAGGTTCACTGACTAGGGCCCCAACCCCTTTCTCAAAACTGGTACAAGATATGGGCCTGATTGATGCCTGGCGCTTTTATCACTCTCACCAGCAGCATTTCTACTGTCATCCTACAACCTACAATGCCATGTGTCCCGTATTGACCAAACTTTTGTATCTCAAAGCCTTACTCCTTATATTGTATCTGTTCAATATCTTATGGTCAACCTAGAGAGAGACAGAGGAATCCAGTTCTGAAAATTAAGTCCCTTCTGGTTTACATATGTGGGAACCGGTCTAGATCTGGTCGCTATATGAAAAGAATATTTTGCAACAAATGAAGGTACTGCAGCTGCAGAGACGGTGTGGGAGGCATATAAGATTGTGCTGATGGGGTCTTTTATTAAGTCAGCGGTCTTTATTGAAATGTTTTATCACCATAAAGAATTAGACTTGGAGCAGCAATGGGCCGTATTCACAGATCTGTTTTTTAAAAGTACGCAATTATACGCACGTACGTAGCAAGGCAACACCCACGACACTCCCTCTCCCGGCCATTCAATTGTAGACTTACACCTCCATAGACCACTCTGATCTTTTAAGTTATGTGTGTAAGTGTGTACCTGCGTGCAATTCTTTATAGCTGCGCCCTCAAGTGTTCATTTAAATGCCTCCCCCCACCCACTTTCCTGTAAATTTTCAAGTACATTTTTCTACCTCGCCCATCCGTACATATGTCCCCAAGTGCGATTCACAAGTCCATGCCTAAAGCATTTATTTATTTATGTATTTACGGGAATTATGTAAATAAAGTTACTTTGCATGCGCAGTTAAAACGTACCTAAAAATATGCACGCAACACCACGGGAAAACGGATCTATGAATGTGGTCCAATGTAGGGATTTGAGGCAAAATACTTATAGACTGGCTCAGTGGAGGATAGACAGGCCTGGTGCAGAAACAATGGCTGGACTAAAGACGCCTCCTGTCAGACATTCCCTCTATTCTAAGGCAGATGCAGGAGGCAGTTATATGACATGTTTAGCCAGGGACATGTTGGCAATTATAGATTTATATGTTGGGTTCAGAAGTCACTGAGGTATTTGATCACTACTAACGCAATTTATACGTTTTGTACACTGTTGAACAGTTGACTGCTTATCTGCATGGTGTCTCCCTCCCTCAGGAGTCAGTTAGCCTTTTAGATGCACCTCTCATGCAAGCTGAGATTGGGGCGGCCATTAAATCCTTACCTTCCCATGTGGCTCCAGCAGTAGATGGAATCACTATTCAAGTAAATAAAAAGTTTCATAATTTCTTTATCCCACTACTTTTTCTCTCCACTTCTTCAACAATTTAATAATTTTCTTAAGGGTAGCATCCTCCCCTCATCCATGTTGGAGGCCCTTATAATAAATATTCTTAAACCAAGCAAGGACCCTCTTCAGCCAGAATCTTATCACCCTATCTCCTTTTTGTCTACTGATGTCAAGATCATGATGAAAATCTTGGGGGTTAGACACACAGTTATTACACCAGACTGAAAAGGGGGGGAACTGACCATGCTGTCTGGCTGGTGACTAGCTCAAGCTGCTTGAAGCAAAGAGGAGATACCCTAACTCCTCTGTAAAGGTGCTCCCTGAAAGGGAGAACCAGGTCTGGTTAAGGAAAGGTAGGTGTTCTAAGCGCTAGGGTTAATCTTTAGGATACCAGTGGGTAACTTTTGTTAATTCAAAAAGTAAAGTATAAGGATAAACAGTAAGTAACTGTGGTGGTATGAAAAATAAAATAAAAATAAATAATAAAAACAGACAACAAATGTTGATGGTTAATAGTGTTTACTGAGTAACCACAAGAAATGGTACATGTATGTAAGAAATGGTGATAATTATTATACAAAATAGAAATCACAGGAGCTATGATTGATGTCCTGGAGTCTCTGGGTGAAGCATAGGTGTGTAGTGGATAGTAACAACAACACGACGGTATGTGGGAGACAAAACAATCCACAGTCCTATGTCCGCGGGTATGGCCACCTGTAGATGGAAAAATGCAAGGTAAATATCAACCTTAAGGTATTGTTCCTGCAGTGCAAGAAGTTAAAAGTAGCGGTACACAGACAAGCTCTGTGTAGACAGCTTCAGTGGGTCTCAGCGTGTTAGTGCTGCGGTAATGAACATGCACAAATAAAAGACGCTGGATGTGTGCAGTATTGAAGATAATAGGGTGACCGACTTGCGGTCTAACTTGTTACCTCTCCGGTAGTCTGGGAGTAGGTGCCGGGTGGCGGGGTTTGGTGGCAGTGTAAACCGCTGTGGGGGGTCCGCTGCACAGCTGTGCAGGTCCTCTCCTTTGTTCCTTAAGTCTTCTGGGGAGAGAGCGGTGCTCTATCTATCCCCTGATGTCCGTTCGCGTGTGGAGCCGTTATCCGGGTGCTACACGCCTATGCTTGACCCAGAGACTCCAGGACATCAATCACAGCTCCTGTGATTTCTATTTGTGCAATCATTATCACCATTTCTTACATACATGTACCATTTCTTGTGGTTACTCAGTAAACACTATTAACCATCAACATTTGTTGTCTGCTTTTTACTATATTTTTTTTATTATTTCTTTTATTTTTCATACCACCATAGTTACTTACTGTTTATCCTTATACTTTACTTTTTGAATTAACAAAAGTTACCCACTGGTATCCTAAAGATTAACCCTAGCGCTTAGAACACCTACCTTTCCTTAACCAGACCTGGTTCTCCCTTTCAGGGAGCACCTTTACAGAGGAGTTAGGGTATCAATGAGTATGAAAATGAATATGAAAATCAAATGACACTTAAAATAAAAATTAAAAGTAAAAGTAAAAAAGAATAATAAAGTAAAATAGAAGAAAAAATAATAATAAAAAAAAAAAAGAAAAAAGGAGAAACAAAGGAAATGAAAATAAAGATGACAATAGGGTCAAAATAGAATAAAGAAAATTGGAAGTGAGTTAGTGGAGGGTGATAGAGGAAGTGGGAATAGAGAGAGGGAATAAAATAGCTTAAGTGGGATTAGACAGGAAAAGAAGTGTGGGAAGGTAGGTGGGGAAAAGACCCCTGTGGGAAGAGAAGAGGGGGTAGGGGAGTATGAGAATAATCGGGGTGTGTGTGGTGTAAAATAAAATTAATTAGATAAAATACGGTGTATATAACCTTTATTATAAGAGTGATAAGGTGAAAACATTTTTTTAACCTAGGATGGCTATACCCTGTGGTATAGAGGCTTAAGGGACCTAAGTGTGTTGGGAGGAGGGTCCCGGAGAGGTTTCCGGAGTTGGTGATCTACCATAGAAGGGGTTGGGTTAGTATAGGTGGAGCGCTGTGTTTAGGAAATTGGATCAGGGGAGTGGGTTATTTGCAAAGAAAAGATCCCAATTCCATGTCTAGGTTGAAGCCATTAGGGGAGAGGGTTTTGAGGGAGTAGATCCATCTCGCGATGAGTGCTACGTAATCTCCCCCTCTGTCTGGTTTAATAACTTTCTTGATAGCCTTGATCACTTTGAGACCTGCCGGGTCACTGCCGTGGTGTTCAAGGAAGTGCATGGGGACGCTGTGGTTTGTTAAACCCTTTTTGATGTTCCGAATGTGCTCGGCGACTATAGTGCCTAGGGTCCTTATGGTCCGTCCTACATACTGGAGACTGCATAGGCACTCCAGTAGGTATATAACACCTTTGGTGTCGCATGAGAGTATTTATTTTATGCTGAATTCTTCCTTTGTGTATTTGCTTGATCTTATGCCTACTCCCATACCTCTCTCTCTCTTCTGACCTGCACTCTCTCTACTCTTCTCCACTAAACTCCTTTTCCTGTTCCTCCTCCTTCTTTTCTTCTATTCATATTTCTTACCCTCACTCTTCTTCCAATACCATATGCTCTGCCATATATATATTCTCCCCCTTTCCACGTACAGGCATTGGCACACAACTCCAAACTCGTTACACACATACTGCTAGCCACATGTAGTCATCGACCCATATGTTTTCCCCCCCCCCTCCCGCCNNGTTTCTATTTGTTTCCCGTTCTGTGTCCTCCTCAGCATCCACTCCATGTCCGCAGTATGCCACTCAAAGGTCCGCATCCAATCACTGCCAACCACTTACCGTAAATAAGGATTACCTCCTCCTGCTCTCTATGACTGCTCACTGGACGTCCAATCCTGCCGAAGCCCCCACACAGAGCGGTGAAACGCGTAGATAGGAGAGCTCTCCGACGTCCAGCCAGTCTCCAGCGTCCTTCGTTGTCCTGACGACGACCAAGAGAACCCACTCACGTGCGACTTGCAGAATAACTTCTAAAGTGAGTCACACACTTCCTTCCGCCTTGCCGACAGCTCCCGTGGCACCCGGATAACGGCTCCACACGTGAATGGACATCAGGGGATAGATAGAGCACCGCTCTCTCCCCAGAAGACTTAAGGCACAAAAGAGAGGACCTGCACGGCAGTGCAGCAGACCCCCCACAGCGGCTTACACTGCCACCAAACCCCACCAATCGGCACCTGCCCCCAGACTATCGGAGAGGTAACAATTTAGACCGCAAGTCGGTCACCCTATTATCTTCAATACTGCACACATCCAGCGTCTTTTATTTGTGCATGTTCATTACCGCAGCAGTAACATGCTGAGACCCACTGACGCTGTCTACAAAGAGCTTGTCTGTATACCGCTACTTTTAACTTCTTGCACTGCAGGAACAATACCTTAAGGTTGATATTTACCTTGCATTTTTCCATCTACAGGTGGCCATACCTGCGGACATAGGACTGTGGATTGTTTTGTCTCCCACATACCGTTGTGTTGTTGTTACCATCCACTACACACCCATGCTTCACCCAGAGACTCCAGGACATCACTCATAGCTCCTGTGATTTCTATTTTGTATAATAATTATCATAATTTCTTACATACATGTACCATTTCTTGTAGTTACTCATTAAACACTATTAACCATCAACATTTGTTGTTTGTTTTTATTATTTATTATTATTTTATTTTTCATACCACCACAGTTACTTACTGTTTATCCTTATACTTTACTTTTTGAATTAACAAAAGTTACCCACTGGTATCCTAAAGATTAACCCTAGCGCTTAGCAACACCTACCTTTCCTTATTACACCAGACTGGTTTCATGCCTGGGAAGTTCCCGGCAGTAAGCTGGAGATTACTTTTTAGTCATATCCAATTGTCTAGTTCTCTGCCGCCAGGGGCAGGGGTCTCTTGATGCCGCCAAAGCCTTTGACTCAATAGAATGGGTTTACTTATGGGAGGTACTCCAGGAATTTGGTTTTGGCCCTAATTTTATTGCTTGGATCAAATTATTGTATTCTGCCCCGGGTGTAAGAGTAAGCGTCAATGGCCATTCCATATTGCATCTCCTTGGAAGAGGCATGTGAAAGGTTTGTCTTTTTTTTTTTTTACTTTTTTATTAGAGCATTTTAAAACAATAATAACAAATTCAAAAACATTTGCAAAGAATTGCGCATGTATCACATAGGTTATTGCAGTCACAGGTGCTTCACCGAACAGTCCATAACGGAGGAACTACAATGTCAAGAGACAAATTACAATTTAGGCTTTAATTACTGGGCAACAGCTAGCCCATATTGTCTACAATTTAAACATATAAATACCGGAGCAGATATAGTTACCAATGTACGTAAGATTTACGGTTTACATTAAACCTAACAACAACACATTTTGTCTAACCATCTGAAAATGAAATACAAGTTGCAGACCTCTCACACTCACACAGAGGTATCGTAGGTAGAGAGAAACCCACAGGGTCCTGCGATGACATAGCAGGCGGCTCAATCTGAATGAGAGGGTCACCCAGCAAGAAATAAGTACTATACCAGCTAGTATTCAAGAAACAGTCGTGTATACGTGTCTTAATGACCGGTGATAAGGTGTTAACATATTGGTTCCAAATAGAAAATAACTTTTTCACCTTCTTATCTTTAGCCAACGTAGTGTCTAGCCACTCCATTCTGAAAATATAATAAAACTTTTCACGTAATTTCATGGTGGGGGGCTGCTCATGTATCCATTGTTGCAAGATTGACTTACGGGCCACCGCAGAGACTATAGTCAGCATATGTTTCAACTTGCTAGGAAGAGTACTGGAAGAGTCAAGACCCCCAGGACTGCCCATTCCGGAGTCAGGGGTGCAGATATTAGGAGCTGATCTGTGACAAAGGCGTGAACCTGTCTCCAGAATCTGCGGATATACATACAGTCCCATAAACAATGGTATAGGGTGGCAGGGTCTCCCCCACATTTGAGGCATTTGGCCGAATCCGATAAACCCATTTGGTGACGTCTGCTAGGAGACACATACCCCCTATGAAAACAATATAGGAGCATCTCTCGATACGTATTGGCTTTCAGTATCCCCATCGAGGATTGAAGTGTAGATATAAGATCTTCTACAGATAAGTGCGGAAACACCGCAAGCCAATATGTTAGGCCTCGCGTCAAAAGATTATAATCTAGCGAGGTTCGCAAACAACGATAATGCTTGGATATAGCTCCCCTACCTCGGGGAGATTGTAACAGCATGGTATCTAACGCGTTAGACCAGTCTAAAGGAGTTAGTTGCCTCGTGACCTTAGCAGCATAATGGGTAGCCTGTTGCAAAGCAAAACAGTGTGTATCCGGTAACTCAAAGGTCGAACAAATCTGCCGTGCTGACATAATAACTCTAGTGGATACATTAACAACGTCCCTCAAACACTTTAATTTCTTTTGTGGCCATCTATTGAACGGGTATCCTGCTTGGCCATTTTGGAATTCAGGATTTTTTATAAATGGAAGGAACAAGGACAAATTAGGATTTAATCCCATAGTGCATCTGACCTTGCGCCAGGCTTTCCAGCTAGCCATCAAGAGAGGGTTATCCAATTGTTCCGTAGTTAATAGTGCCCGTTTTGTATGTAGAAAGGACACTAGTGACATATCAGGCAAAAATGCCTGCTCAACATCTATCCTACAATACTGTGAAAGGCCATGAAGCCAGTCTTTAATCACTCTAAAAAGACTGGCGTAATTATAGAGCTTTGGATTGGGAAGGTTAATACCTCCATTAGGCGGGGACTGTTGCAGCTTAGTCAAGGCGATTCTCGACCTCTTACCTTGCCAGATAAATTTTCTGAATTCCCTATTCAAAAGGTGCTCATCTTGCGGACTAAGTGTGAGCGGGAGCATCTGGAGCGGGTAGAGAAGCTTTGGAAAAAGCAACATTTTAATGAGGTTCGCCCTCCCCGTGAATGAAAGCGGAAGAGTTCGCCACTGGGTCATAGAGGAACACATCCCCCTAATTATATTACTAATGTTAAGTTCATATAAGAGGTAGGGGTTTTTAGGTATCCGCAATCCCAAGTAAGTAAGGGAATCCTTGGCCCATTGAATGGGATATTGGTCATGCCAGGGAGGTCGGGAGCCTTTGCCCAGCCATAATGCAACAGATTTTGTTTTGTTAATTACAAAGCCTGATACTTTTCCAAATTCCTCAATCAGGCCAAAAATCTCAGGGAGAGAGTGTTGCGAATCCGATATATATAATAAAAGATCATCGGCGAAAGCCGTAATCTTTGTAGTTGTACTCCCCACTCGAATACCAGAGAAAACTGAACAATCCTGTAAGAGCCTGAGGAGGGGATCCAGAGCCAGGTTAAAAAGAAGGGGCGAGAGCGGGCATCCCTGACGCGTACCCCTAGACATATATACCTGGTCAGTGCGCGAACCATTGACCCACAGGGAGGTAGCTGGGTTTGTGTAAATAAATTTTACAAAGAGAGTAAATTTGTCCCCAAACTCCCTCTTCTGGAAAATCTGATGTAAGTGGTTCCAAGAGATCTGATCAAACACCTTCTCGGCGTCTAAACTTAAAAGCATAGTCTGATCATCCCCCTGTTTAACCAGCTTCGCAGCAATAAGGGCCGCAAGCGCAGTTCTGACCGCTTTTACAGAGTACCTGCCATGGACAAAACCTGTTTGGTGTGATGTGAGAAGGGCGGGTAAAATACGCTGTAATCGCGCAGCAATTATTTTGGCCAGCAATTTAAAGTCCTGGTTCAACAGGGATATTGGGCGATATGAGGTAACTATGTCCGCGGGTTTGTTGGGTCTCAAAATTAAGGTAGTGAAGGCCTGGTTAAAGGTGGGGTACGAGGGTTGGTCATTATGAAGATAAGTGAATAGTGAGGTGAGTGTGGGTGTCTGCTGTTTCAGTATTTTAAAAAACTCTGCAGTGTATCCATCGGGACCTGGAGATTTACCATTGTATAAGGTAGTAATGACTTGCTTTACTTCTCCCTCTGTGATTCCCGCATTCAACACATTCTTGCGTGAGCTTGGGGAGTCTAGCCCTTGTTAATAGGTCCTGGTGCAACTCTGGGAATTCTGGGCGCCTCTCATAAAGTTCAGTATAATATCACGCTGCATGTCGTGATTTTGGGTATAACTTCTATGCGAATTGGGGTCCCTAAGTGTTATAATATTACGCTTTTTTGTGTATATTTTTGTCAGATTGGTCAAAAGTTTTCCAGACTTGTTGCCCCATCTGTAAAATTTGTGTTTCTGGTATTCTTGGGAAATTTGGGCTTGGGACAACAGTAAGCTTTCCAGCAATTGCCTTGCATTTTTATACTCGAGCATATTATCTTTAGTGGGATCAATAGTTTAGGTGTTAAATGCAGCAGTCATTGTATCGTGAAGTAATTTGTATCTATTGTTATATTCTTTACGCTTATTGCTGACATATGCAATAATATGTCCCCTGAAAACTGCCTTGGCAGTTTCCCAGTATAATATTGGGGTGTCTACATGTGCTGAGTTGCACCAAGCAAACTCCGACCACTTTGCTATCAGCGAATTTTGAAATTCCTCAGAGTTGTACAGATGCGAGGGAAATCTCCAAGTACGATCAGAGGGGTTGAGCTGGCGTGGTTGTATAGAAATAGAAATAGGGGCGTGATCAGATATCAGGATACTATGAATGTCAGATTTTTGTAGCCTAGTGAAAAGGTGATCACTAAGTAGGATGTAATCAATGCGGGAAAATGAATTATGTACCGCTGAATGATAAGTAAAGGACTTTTCGCCCGGATGTTGGATACGCCAGGGGTCAGATATTGCGTGCGCCATTTTAAGTTGATGCATATAAGCGCTATGGGAGATGGAATTAGGGGTGATGGAGGAGGATCTGTCCATGGCAGGCTCCGCGACTAGGTTGAAATCTCTGCCCAATATTAGATTAGTAGTCTGTCGCTGCAGCAGAAGATTGGAAATGGAGAGAAAGAACTCCTTTGAAGAGGAGTTTGGGGCATATATATTAAGTAGTGTAAACATTTCTTGTCCTATTGTCACATCAATAAGAAGATAACGTCCCTGTGGGTCAGCAATCAGCCCCAGGATCTCATACTGAAGAGATTTGCTGAATACAGTCGCTACACCTCTAGTCTTAGTGCTATAATTGGCTGAAACACATTCACCAATCCATCGGGCCCTCACAGTATTTTCCGAGGCAGACCAGTGGGTTTCCTAGAGGAAGACTATGTCTGGGTCAAGTGTTTTTAAGTGGGAAGTGACTCGCTTTCTCTTAATTGGGGAATTAAGTCCACCAACGTTCCAGGATATAATTTTCAATTGGGAGGGTCTGACTGGCAATTGGGGTATAGTGGGCATTACTCCAGCTGTATTAGCCATAGGGGTCGGGGGAAAGATGTGGATAAAAAATTATATGGTAATCGTATCTAGAGGTTCTACTTGCCGCACAAAAAGGTTGGATTCAGCCTTCGGTCTCTCCCCCCCGTCCAAAGGCCCCCGCTCCAACATGAGCACCAATTTCAACATGCTGTATGGGTAAAGGTCCTGCGAGCAACAACCAAAGAACAGTAATGTTTTGCAAATGAAAGTTAATATTAATACCAGAAATGCTCTTAAACGACAATTTTCTAGATTTTCCTACTGAAAATAGTAACAAGCCCAAAACAGAGGGCATTTTGATTATTAAACTTTGAAGTAATAGGTGAACTACAAGAACACTTACAACTAAGATCATATTGAAAATAGTTGACCACAATTACAGGGGGCAACCCAGGAGGATGAAAAAAAACAGTACACATTAAATTGTGTCAGGGCTTTGGGGAGGCATGTCAAAGGTGGAGACAAAATCCCTAGCCTCCTTAGGATTATCAAAACTATAGGTTTGGCCATTATGGGTAATTCTAAGCCGTGCAGGATAGGACAAGACAAATTTATAGTGATGCTCAAGGAGGGTTTTACAAATTGGAGCAAATTCCTTGCGCTTTTGAGTAATTTGGATGGAAAAGTCCTGGAACATCAATATCTTGTGGTCCCCGATCTTAAAAGAGGGAAAAGATCGGTAAGTGCGGAGAATCATCTCCTTATCACGGTAATTAAGGAACCACGCTATCACCGCCCTGGGTTTGTCTCCCCTCCCCAATCTTTCTGGCCCCAATCTGTGCGCCCGTTCTATAACTACATTGCGGGCAGACTCCGTTAATTGTAGAGCAGCAAGGAGATCATGCTGGAGATATTGAATTAACTCAGACGGTTTGACCGACTCCGGTATTCCTATAAATCGCAAGTTGTTTCGCCTATTGCGATTCTCCAAGTCGTCTAATTTATCTTCTAAGTTAGTAATCATCTGAGTTTGTTTCAGTACCGTATTTTGAAGTGCAATATGGGTGTCGTCCAGGTCATTAACTCGCTGCTCTAGATTAACAATTTAGTCATGGATTGTAAATAGCTGTGATTGCTGAAAGCCATCACAGCTATTTAAATACAAAATCTTTTGGAAGATTATCATTGTTACTAGTATTATTACTAGCTATTGATAGAGCCTCTGCGCTGCCTTATTCCTTTCTTTTTTATGTAGCATCGTGAAAGGTTTGTCTGTTGTTGCCAGCATTACTATCGAACCCTTGGCATGTTTGATTAGATCACATCCCCTAATACGCATTTAGTCAGTCGGTGAACGGCTAGATACCATTGCGCTCTACGCAGATGATATTCTCCTTTGTCTAACAGATATGAGGGGGTCAGTGGACAGCTTTCTCCAAACAGTCAACACTGTTGGGAGGTACTCTGGGCTTAAAATGAATTGGAACAAGTTGAACCTTTTCCCACTTGATGCTTCGCTAGCTCACCATACCTTGACAGAATACCCACCTTGGTGGACTAATCAATTTAATATTTAAGGATAGAGGTGACCCCAAATCCTTGTGAATTTATACCTCTAAATATCACAACCTCTTTCAAAACTAAATCCCATATTTGGAAAAAACTCCCACTGTATATGATGGGGAGAATTAAATCTAGTTAAAATGATAGTCCAACCAAAATATATGCCCTTCATCACTCCCCTGTTTATATTCCCAATAATGTGTTTGCCTCTATTAACAGCCTGCTTTCCTCTTTTTTCTGGGCAGCCCGGAGCCTCAAAAATAAATTTCTAAATTAACCCATTTAAAAAAATATGGGGGGGCTCACCCTTCCTAATTTAAAAATGTACTATGTTTCCTCACAGCTTGTCCAACTATTGGTTTGGGTATCCCCAACAGAGACTTCCTGAGTGATCCACTCTCTTGTCCATTTCACCTGGCCTCAGTTTGCTCCCATTTAGGTTCTTTTGATTGGAAACACTCCCAGGGCAGTACTCCCTTTTGTCTGACAGACCATAGAGATTTGGTGGGATGCCCACTGGTTGTTGGGAGGACGGGGATCCGTACACTCCACTGTGGTTCAATAGGTCCTGAAAGTTCTTACTGTACATAGTTTGTGGTCCAGATCGCATCTCCAGAGTGTTGGGTAGGCATACACTCAGGGGCAATTTAAATCTTTTTATCAATTAAGACAAGAATTACAGGGGAGACTTAGAGTTAGGCTGTGGGGAGGGGAAGGTTAGGGTCAGGCTGCGGGTAAGGGAGTCTTAGGATTAGACTGTGAGGAGGGGATAAAACATAGAAGGATGAGGATTGGGATAAGGGTTGGGGAAATACTCACCAGTCAATGCTAGGGATTCCTTCTGGGGATCTTCGCTCACCTGTCTCCAGTGGGGAAGAGACAGTCATTTGTGGTCCCTTGTCACAAACGGCTGGTAGAAAATGGCCCTGTGGCAACAGGGCTATTCAAAGCAGCAAACCAAACCCAGTTATATGCTTATAGCTTATTTTTAAATAAAAATTTTTAATATTCAGCTCTGTTTTGCTTTTTATTGCAAATAAAAGTTAAAGCTGCACTTCCACATAAATAAAATCCTTTATGAGCCAGAATACTTTTCCTATTTAACAGCAGCCCCCTAGCGAGAATATTTTAGGTGTAGATAAGAGAGATGTGGGTCAGTATTTTTTATAGACTTTTCTTTGTCTTTTTTCGGTCTCCTTTTGCAGAGAGATGATCCTGATATACCAAAAAAAATGGCAGTGCCCAAAGTGGACGTAAAATGGATGTCTGAAAGTGGGATAGTGGATGTGTTCTTGTTACTAGGACCTACACCTCAAGATGTATTTAAACAATATGCACAACTGACTGGTGAGTGCAAAAAGAAACAGTGTTTCTTTTTTTTATCAGTTCTGTTTGAATGCTGTTACACACTTTTGTCCAATAACAGGTACGCAGTCCTTCCCTCCTCTATTCTCCCTGGGTTATCACCAGTGCCGTTGGAATTATGAAGACGAGGCAGATGTTGCAATGGTGGATTCAGGTTTTGATGAGCACAAAATACCCTATGATGTCATCTGGTTAGACATTGAGCATACAAATGGAAAGAGATATTTTACCTGGGACCAGGACAGATTTCCTAATCCAGTCAAAATGCAAGAGAATCTGCGAAAGCAAAGGCGCAAGGTAAACTGGAGACTTGGACGAGACAGTGTTTCTTCAGCATAAGAATGAGTGATTGTGTATACAGATATTCCAACAATGTTTGAGTATTTTATTTTTAAAATCCAGTGAATAAACCCAGAACCATCTATCAATGCTAGCCCAAACCATAATTGCTAATCTATATTCAGAAATGTCTAAAAAGGTGTGATAAATGATGAAAAGAGACCAATTATGCTTGGTTATAATCGATCCTAAACAACAAGTTTATAATATTCTTCTTATACTTTTCTTTATCTTAAAAAAATCATTGGCCTGGATCCAGACTTATAAGAAAGCAGCTCATGCGCGACTGCCACATTCCCAGGATGGATCGGGATCCATTTCCAACTGTGCGCAGGGGAGGGAAGAACACTTTCGCTATGTGGGAGTGTGTAAATAGTTTCATTGAGGGCATGCTAAGCGGCCTCTTTACTGTCCAGACTTCCGCACTGTCCACATTTTAAGCATGGGGGATAGGATCAGAAGTCCGTATGAGAATTAATAGGAATGTTCTAGGGCAAGAAAGCTTTTATGACATCCAAGAGAAAGGTAATCATTATAATTTAATTCATTGCCACCAATATATTTAAGTATGTTTTATTCTTTGTTTAGTTTTAACCTGTTTTAGTCCTCCATTCATTGAACCTTTCTTTTAAACTCAGCTGGTTGTGATCTCTGACCCTCACATTAAAGTCGATCAAAAGTACATCTTGTATACTGAGGCTAAAAAGAAAGGATACTTTGTGAAGGACAGGAATGGACAAGACTATCAGGGCAGCTGCTGGCCAGGTTAGAAATTCTGTCATTGTGTGTTTTGAAGAAACAATAAGATTGCAGAACATATTGTTCAGGACTTCTTCCGTGCTGTACCTCTGCATTAGAATGACCTCCCTTCTTTTGTCCCCCTCTGCTACCCTTTTATCCCATCCCCACCTGGTGGCTCCCTCTCAACCTCTTACTGTGCTTGCTTCACTTTATTGTATTATTGTGATATTTTTATATTTATATTGTATTTTAATATGTACTATGCTGTATATCCCTGCTCTGTATGTCTGTACTGTATTTTGTGGGGTTTTTTTTACAGCGCTCCTTGTGGCGCCTTTTAAATAAAGGATATTAATAATAATAACTGCATATAGAACAAGGTTGTGATGCTCCTAGGCCAATGAACATTACTGTCAAAAATTATCTTCTACAGCACAAACTATTTGCTTAGCCTTTTGGCTTAACTAGGGAATGCAAGTGTAGGAAAATGTAACAATTACACGTTATCAACTTTTTATACATTAAGAAAATATACCTATTTAGTTCAGCAGAGTTTCTAAAGCATAGCATACATAGGGCTTAATTTGTAATGACCAATTATATTTCCATTTCTTTATATTAAGTAATGTGGGACCAGATACAGTTTTCAAAAAGTGTAAATCAGGTGGAATTTTACATCTGATCACAATCATGTTAATTTGCAGGGAGGCAAATTTCATCTGTTGCATACAATGTTAGAGTTGAATAGCATTAAATTTAATTTGACTTCCCCTGAAATTCAACATAGTTTAGCACTGTGAATGTCACATTAACTTGTTACCTCTTTTCTAAGGTCTCTCCAGCTATATAGACTTTACAAACCCCTCTGCTCGAGAATGGTATTCTTCTCAGTTTTCACTTGACAAATACAAAGTAAGTATCTAAAATTGATATTCTTTTATTGATGGATTTAGGTAACAACAAAATTAAGATGAATTACAACATTTATCCACCAGAAAAATTCAACCTCTTTAAACACCCCATCACACCTCAATGTACAATAAAATTCATTGCTTCCAAGACCTGTTACATTTTATCCTGTAGTTTACATGAACAGAATTCTAGGTGCACCAATGGCTGCAAAGTAAGGAAAGCATTACCTTCTTCTCTTATTTTAGCCAAGTGTGCTACACAGTGTGCTACTTTAAGTAAGAGGAAGCTCAATATATCATCCTATATAATATATGTTTTATTACCTGAAGTAACCATGAAAAGTTAGATTTGCCATTGAAAAGACATCAACTGCTGTTGGTTGTGCACTACTGTTGTTTATATTGCACACAAGACAGTTTCTACTGCATGTGTCTCAGCATTGCTTTTGGCTGTGTATATTTTGATAAGCGTTTACTTTTTTTAGAACTCCACTGATATTTTATTTATATGGAATGATATGAACGAGCCTTCAGTGTTTGAGTCAACTGAAGGAACCATGCCAAAGCATGTTGTGCATCACCACGGATGGGCACACAGCAATCTTCATAATCTCTATGGTTTCTACCAGGTATTTCTCTACTCATTAATATATAAATAAAAGCCTCTTACTATTCCTAATTTTTAACTTTATCTAATTTTAGACTAAGGTTTTATGTAATGGATGTGTGTAATGATAGAGAGGCTAATGCACAATAGGAGAATAAGCGGAAAACAGGTGAAAAGCTACACCTGGGCTAAACCATTGAATTTCAGGAAAGGCAAATTTCCCCTGTTGCAATATTATAAAAATAAAATATTTATATGCAATAGAAAGTATTCACCCAACATGGAAAGAATAAAATTAATTTGAGAATTCCTCCTGAAATGTAAGAACCCAGATGTAAATTTCCACCTGCTGCCCCATAATCTTGTTGAGTCTTTGTTTTATTAATGCCATCAAAAGAGTACCTGTATTTATCTTATTTATTTATAACCAGGTTTTTATACAGCGCCAGCAGATTACGCAATGCTTTACAATTTTAACAATCTTTATACCACACATTGGAGCAGCTAGGTTGTATGTTACAAGTGCTCAGTGCTCTTTATGATCCAGTCACACAGCAGTGTTAGTAGCAGAGATGAAGGATTTTCTCTAGAAAAGAAAATGTGTGTGTGCGGGTTTGTGTTAATAATGTAATAGAAAGGCAATGTGGTTGTTAATATGGCAAAGAAAGCTTAGGAAGGTTGAAGAATCTGATAAGCTTGTCTGAAGAGGTGGGGTTTAAGGGGGCGCTTGAAAGTTTGGAGAGTAGATGATAGTCTTAATGGGCGAGGAAAGTTATTCCAGAGAGTGGGCTCAGCCCGGGAAAAGTCCTGTAACCGGGAGTCAGAGCATTTATGAAGTATGGAAGACAGATGTAAAGCTTGTGATGATCTGAGAGAACAATCTGGGATATATCTTGAGACAAGTGAGGATATGTATGCAGGTGTTGTTTATGGCTTCATAGGTTAGTAAGAGAATTTTTTATTTGATTTTGTAGTATACAGGCAGCCAATGTAGAGATTGACAGAGGGAATTGGCTCTAGATGAACGTTTTGCAAAAAAAATCAGTCTTGCTGCTGCATACAATATAGACTGTAGAGGGGAAATTTTATATTGTGGGAGTCCAATATGGAGAGCATTACAGTAATCAATGCAGGAGATGATAAGTGCATGAATAAGAGTTTTAGTAGTGTCTTGTGTGAAATGCTTTTGTATTCTGGAAATGTTTTTGTGAGACCGGGTGAGTAGCCTTTGTTGGCAAGGGGAAATATTATTAGCTCAGGGGTAGATAAGTAGATTTATGTATCATCTGCATAGAGATGATACAGAAAACCAAATGACTTTATAAGTTGTCCAAGGAAGGAGGTATAGATAGAAAAGGGCAATGGATCCAAGACTGACCCTTATGGTACTCAAATAGATAGTGGAAGGGCAGGAGAGTTAGATCCAGAAAAACAAACACTAAAAGAGTGATTAGAGAGATAGGATGAGAACTATGAAAGAGCATTTATATGAGAAGAGAGTGGTCAACAGTGTCAAAAGCAGCAGAAAGATCCAGAAGAATTAGAAGAGAATAGTGGCCCTTATATTTAACAGTGATTAAATCATTGACCACTTCGGTCATTGCAGTTTCAGTGGAGTGTTGAGAACGAAAGAAGACGAAAAACCTTATAGCGGCGCCTAACAAATGTGAAAAGTATAAATAAATCAATTATATACAATAGATATATATTGAATTAAACGGTATTATCAGAGCTGCTGCAAATTATGGGGCCAACCAAAAGAAACAGAGAAAAAAGAATTTTGCTGCGCTAGATATATACCAGAAATTTGCACCAATATACTGTAAATAGCAATATATTTATTAATCAATTATTTAGAATAAATAAAATAATTGTTTTAGTAGGTAATAAAAGAATAAAGTAATATAGAATAAAATATGCACATCAAAAAGGGCAACACTTGGATATAATTTTGTTTAAATTGCCTTCTCTCACTTAGAGAAGCTGCTTGCAGAGTCTCTATGATGTTAATAAAATGAGTAAATGTCCCACAAATAGATGTTACAATGTTTGGATTTTATCAGGCAGATGTTATATGCACAGAAGGGGACAAACGTCTCTGAATATAAGCAGTAGGCACAGTTAATCCACAGGGATTCACCAGACCGTAAAAAAAGAGAGGGGAATAAAAAATCGATGTTAGCTTACCGGCTAGCGGGCGCGCGTCCGTGCCTGCTAGCTCTGAAGTTAGGCTGTATTGCTGCTTTTGTATGCTCCGTGTCCCTCATAAGAAGCAGGGTCTCCCTTACATGTGAGGAGAAGTCAGCTGTACGTGGTGTCAGAACCGCTCCGTTACTCCCAACAGGGAGGTCTTTTTTACGATGGAGTCCAGCTGAGGTGATTGAAGTCCCAATTGTAAGCAGGTAGGGGTCCACGTTGTAAGATCTTTTACTGATATTGCTCTTTCCTTTTGTAGCGCTGATTGGAGTTGCAGCCATGGGAATAAGCAAGCGGTCTGGTGTGTCCCGTTTGACAGCAAGAGAGGAACAAGACCTGACGCGTTTCCTGATAAGTATTACCACTTCATCAGAGGTACTTGAGGTATCCCAGATAGTGATATTTATTTTGTTCCATATAAGATGCACTTGTGCACCTTAATTAAATTGTGAAAAAAATTGGAAGAAGGGAACAGTTTAGAAGCAAAACAATATATAAAAGTATATAAGTATGTTGGTGCATAATATTATGGTATGAGAACCTATTTGTTAAATATGAAAGCATATAAATATGTAATCAAAACTAAATAACTTAATCTGGAATATATAACAGTAATAATAGTAAATTCTACTAAATAAATAAAATAAAATAAACATTTGGATGTTACATTTTGTTTAATTTGTTGTACAGAGAGACACTGTTTTAATATAGAGAACATACAAATCATATTTTTAATTGAAGGCAAAGCTAGTGATGAAAAAAATCATTATATAAATATATAAATAAAAAATCAACATTAAATGAACACATAAATATATGTATAATAGAATCATTTGATTAAAAATACAAGAAACAGAGAACAAAATTAAAGAATAAAATACGTGGACATTTTATTGAAGTATGTATATATGTATATATTTTATTTTATAAAAAAAAGTCCCAATTTTATAGTTTTATAGTTCCATTTAAAATCTACCGACCAGTGAATCTAACATCAGTAGTAGGGAAATTGATGGAAAAACTGTTAAAGGAACAAATTGTACAGTATCTTAAATCCAATAACTTACAGGATCCCAAGCAGCATGGATTCACTGGGGGAAGATCATGTAAAACAATTTTTATTGAATTTTCTGACTGGGTCAGCAAAGTATTAGATAAGGGGGAGCTGTAGACATAGATTATTTAGATTTTAGTAAGGCTTTTGACACTGTCCCACATCGCAGACTGTTAAATAAGCTGGAAACTTTGGCATAAAGATAGTTGCATCGATACAATTTTGGATACAGGATAGACAACAGAGGGTTGTAGTAAATTGAATCCCTTCTACAGGATAGTAAGGTAACCAGCGGAGTAGCCCAAGTTCTGTACATGGGCCGGTGCTATTTAATATCTTTATAGGTGATATTTCATGACGTATTGAGGGGAAAGTCCATAGAGATATTGGGCCTGATCCAGACCTACGCATGAGAGCGGAGCGCATTACAGCTGCAGCGTAAAAACTTTCACTCCCACGACACTCCCCATACCTTTCTTTCATTACGCCCGCCTAACCTTACCCTAACTTTTCCCCGTGTTCGTACGTATTTTCGTAGCGACGCGCTGTTCGTAGCGGCCTAAGCACGCCCATACTGTACAATTTAAATGGCTCCCCCTCCTACATTCCTTAACTCCAGCGTCCGTACTAACTTCGTACTATAAACACGTCCCCGTCGTCGGAAAAAAACGCAAACAATACGGACGCCCGAATCGCCGCCGCTACGAAAAGGTCTTTGGTATGACCGGAAGTTGTCACTATGCACATGTGCCGTGCGGTCTTTTAATGGCGATTTTACGCTTACGATCAGCGTTAGATCGCCTGCGAGCGTAGGTCTGGATCAGGCCCCATGTGTATGAGATACGGAAGGTGGCTGGGCATAGGCATTTCAGTTGTACAGGAAGGGCTTGGCTTAGCCTTTACTGACAATTCAGAATACTTAAAGTAGTGTCCTGGCATAGGAGTGGAGGTGGGGTGACCTCTGGCAAAGTCTACCAGTGACGAAACGCGTAAGCGTAAGCTACTACCAGTTCTGTGCCACTGAGTGTGCAACAGCTGAAGGACTACCCGCAGGAACTTCTCAATCTTCTAAGTAATCGGACGCCAGGCAATTAATTTATTATGTCTTTTAACGGGACGGCTGCTCATACTGTATACAGCTAACCAAAGAAATCTATCTATCACTACTAGTATTCCACATTGTTGCTTTTTATATTTTTTTTACTTAATAACTTATTGCACTATGAAGCACCGCTTTCTTTTTG
>WWET01002352.1:47298-69603 GCA_011038615.1 Limnodynastes dumerilii
CTTATCAGCTAAAAACAAAATAGCACACATAATGAATAGAAGAGGGACTCAAATGAATTTATGAGTTAATATAGAGCAGGTGGTGCAAGGTATGTTATTAGCTAAAAACAAAATAGCACACATAATGAATAGAAGAGGGACTCAAATGAATTTATGAGTTAATATAGAGCAGGTGGTGCAAGGTATGGGGAATTCACACAGATACAAAAAAGGCACCCCAGCACTCTTGCAATTAACCAGTAACCAACCATGACATTCTGGACTGGATTCAGAGATGCGTGTGTCTAAAGTACACAAATATACGCCCGTAGCAAGGCAACTCCCATGACACTCCCCTAGCATGGACGGGTTTTCGAGGACTTTACTCTTCCATAGGACACTCTTAACTGTACGTGTGTACTTACGTGCGTATGTTACTTACGTACGTGCGTGCATGACAAACTGCGCCCTCAAAAGTTCATTTAAATGCTTCCCCCCCCCCACACAACTTCACACGTACGGAAGACAACCACGCCCCGTACGTGTGTCCCTAAGTGCGATTCAGAAGTCAGTGCCTAATGGACTTCCATGCCTAAATCCTACTTAACTTGTGTGAAAAAGGTAACTACGCATGTGCAATTAATCCGCTCCTAAATATACGCACGGAAAACCATGCAAATTCGTATCTGTGAATACGGTCCTCTATCTTTAAAATAAAAGTCAGAGAAATTTGTTATATACATTTGTAAATATATGATAATATAAGTGGCTGATGGCATGTCCTATATTTGCAAATGTATGTATACAAAAGTCCAGTAGCGGCACTGCTGTGGTGCTACTCAACATTATCCATACTCAAATCGCATCATGAAGGCACTCACAGACTTGTAATCAATGTTGGTTTAATTTTATTCTATCCATCTCAAACATTGACATACCGACGTTTCAGTAACTCCATGTTGCTTTCATCAGGGCATTCATTACAAATCACATGAACTAAATAGGTATTTAAATGAATTACCTACCAGCACCTGAGGATCGAGTACACCCCGCTCCAGGCATTCAGGGTGAGTCGCATCCAGCATCCCGCTCTTAGACGCACTTCATATGCGCCACTCAATGTACAGTTGTAGTCATGGAGATGTAAACACCGCCACATCCACCCTGTCATTCAGTATTGCCGCTGTCACTCTTCCATAATACTTGGCGGGGTGGAACTCTTCCTAGGCTGGAAAAATAATTTAAAAACAATTGCTATGCAATCACATAGAATTCTATACAGATCCTATATACAAACAAATGTGAACCACATAATACAACCTGATTTATATATATGACTACAATCCAATGTGTTAAATGATATTTTGCAGGTGACACCTTGTTCTCTATTTTTTTTCTATGTAATGCTTGTAAGCTTGATGTTACAAGGGTTTATGTATTCTTAGTTTTTTTTTTGTGTGTGTATAAAATCTGCACAAAAATTTCAATAAAACACAACTTGATTTAAAAAAAAATAAGTCTGAAATGTATGCAATAAATTTTTCCCCTTCCCTAACTTTTACTGCTTGGGTATGACTCAGGTGTCAAGGCTGCCATAGGAGGAGGAAACTGCATAGTATTACCTGGTAATGTGGTTTTCTTATGTTGTGTTACTAACATGACACTGATAGCAAGGGGAAGTGATGTATATATACTGCTGGGTTTCTTTTTCTTTCCTGTGAGAGCCCAAGTAGGAGAGGCTGCCATGGAGGAGACAGAGAAACCACATTAACATGTGATAATATGCAGTTTTGTCTACTTTTTTGTCTTACAATGTTTCTGTATCAGTTTTAGATGAGAGAAGTTATCCTAGTAGCATAATATCACTTCTTTTCCAGCTCTGGTACAACTTTCGAAAATATGTGCTTGTTAAAGGGTCTTCCAAACAAAAAGTGGATGTAACTTTGGAAGAGGTGAGTGTGCTTGACATTTGTACACTATTTACTCTTACTTTTTCATATATTACATTATTACACCAAGTGATGTACAATAAAGAAATGTCAAATCTTAATTCAATACTTAATCTTAATACTGTTCGAGTGGCTGGCACTCTGATAGAGAGTATATATAAAATTTGTTTTCCATGCAGATTCCAGTGTACCAGCGCGGTGGTTCCATTGTTCCTCTTTACACAGTAATGGGCAAGTCCACAGGATGGATGGATGGTTCTCCATATGAGTTACGTGTAGCGCTGGATAAAAAGGTAATTCTTCAAAGTTTAGCTTGACAGTTATGTGAAGTTTTACGTAAATTGGAGTCAAGTTGCATTTACAATTCCTTATTCTTCTATGCCCACTATCTGGGATAACTAAGCCTCTCCTCTAGTAGATGCTCAAATAAAATTCATGTGAGGTTTAAATCCCTTATTGTCTTTTCAAGGCAAAAACTTGGCTCCCACTGGAAGCTTCCAAAAAGACATCCATCTCACAATCTTAGTACATTGCAATTAATATAATCTTATGAGGTCTTCATCTCCTGTGTGACGGGTTTCCGTGCAGAATACTTAAGGTAGGGTTTTGGGCACGGAGACAACATCTAGACGTGGAAGAGCAGGGGTAGTGCCCTGTCCTCCTGTGTGCGGGATGTTGGATACCAAAATCCATACATTAAGCCTCCGCAATAGAGGCTGTTGTACCGATTTACCCCATAACTCTGGATCGACAAGATACCCGTTTCCAGGGATGGTTAGGGTGAGAGGGGAGCGTTAAAGTTTAGGCTACGGGGTGAGTATGGTTAGGGGTAGGGCAGAGTTAGAGCTGGTTAAGGTTAGGCTGCAGGACAAGGATGGTTATGGGAGGGTTGGGATATTACTTAACAAACCATACAGGCTCAGGAAGAGCAAGAGATCAGTGATGGGGAACGGGGAGGTGTAACATGCTGTAAAAGTAAACAAGGCAGCTTGTGACTGTTGCCTTCTCTTGGTTCTGTGTGGCTGGTTTTCCTCAGCTGGTGGTAATCACCGCAGCTGATTGGAGAAAATAGCTTGCTGCCAGGATGTCTGATCGTTGGTTAAAGCATCTGGTTTCTACCTGTTGCTCTTGCCTTGGATTTTGTCATGTATCTTGTTCCCTCTTTGCCTCTGTTGTCACCCACTGCCTTTCATTGCTCTTTCTGTCTCTGTGGTCTGTTCTGTCCTCTATGTGAAGCGAGCAGCGTGTGTGGCTTGCTACTGGTTGCTTCAACCCCAAATATGTGCTGCTTCCTCCCCTCTGCTGAGTGGTGTGTGCATATCATTTTACACTATCCATACCTCCCGGGTGAGTGATTCCATCTACTCCTCTGCTCTGTATGCACGTTGTGTTTATCATCTCTCAATGTGCCAGGGATTGCCTGTTGGACTGCTTCTGTATGTATTTGTACACTCTGTGTTTGCCATCTCTCCTTGTGTTACTGTTCTGTGAATCTTACTCCGGTTCTTACCGCTACAACTGTATTTACATCTCTCAGTGTGTGTCTCGCGAGTTTAAGTCAGCCCTTTGGACTCTGATCATCTGTATAGCTGTGCAGTGTGTTCCATCTGTCAGTGTGTCTCACTCTCTATACCCTCCAGGGTCCTTGCTGAGGGCCTTGTGTTGTTACTTTTCCACTCCTGCACTATCTACTGGGTCCTTATTTGCCACTTATCTCTGTTCAGTGTGAAGGTTTCCAGTCTGTATCTCTGAGTGTGAGGGTTCCAGTGCTTAAGTTTCCCCAGGAGGCTATCACTGGGGGCCATGACCTATCATGTGCCAGCAGCCAAGACTAACTCCACCATCAGGGGCTCTAGTGAACACCTGGCCCTGGTTTAGACTCTGCACATAGGTTAGAACCCTTCCTGGGTTACATTCTCCAGCCCGGTAGACCCTTGCAGTTCATCTTCCCGCTTACCACATCATGCTGGCCCTGGCTGATAGTAAACTATGCTCATCTTCATCTCACGCTGCTCTACCTCAGCCTCTTCTTTATGTCAAACCCTCCACTGGCTTCCTGTCCACTTCAGATCTCTCTTTAAACTCCTTATCCTCACCTTTAAGGCCATCTCCTCATCCACTTCTCCTTACCTCTCTTCCCTCATCAACATGCACACTCCTTCCCGTCCTCTCCGTTCTGCTAACCAGCGCTGTCTGACCTCTTTACTGATCACCGTATCTTACACCTGTATCCAGGACTTCTCCCATGCTGCACCTCTGTACTGGAATGACCTCCCTTCTTCAGTCAGACTCTTCCCCACATTGCAGGTCTTCAAGCGTTCACTTAAAACGCACCTATTCAGGCTAGCCTACCCCTTTCCACTTAACATCATCACTACATCCTACATAGATCCTTTTTTATTCCTTCCTTTCCCCTCTCCTCTGCTCACACCAGCATTCCATTTCCTTCCCCCTACTTATGTCTTCTGTGAGTTCATTCCTCGCACTTAGTGTGTTAGATCATGTGAGCAAGGCCCTCCATCCTAGTGTTGTTCCCTCCTCCACCACTCCCCTCCCCTCACTTCATACCCTCTTGTCCCCCTCTACTACCCTTTTAACCCATCCCCACCTGGTGGCTCCCTCTCACCCTCTCACTGCACTCTATCCCCTCCTCCCTGATCTACCAATCTTTACACCTCACATTTTGCCTTGTGTTCTGTGCTTGCTTCACTTTTGTGATTTAATGTAATGTGTTACATTTGAGTGAACTTCTATAAATATACTCTTTAAGGAATGTGTCTTCTTGCAAACAGTTATTTTATATTTATGTTTTAGTATTTAACACCCAGGTATATGACTTTGTTTCTCCTCTAAAACAATCCTTGAGCTCAGAATGTCTTTATTTGTAGGAATCAGCTGAAGGAGAGCTCTACATAGATGATGGTCACTCTTTGCAGTACTTTCATGATCACATGTTTACTTATAGAAAATTCAGCTTTGCTAAAAATGTCCTTTATTCAAGGTAAGAGAACACCAAAATAGTCTGATTGTTAAATAAAATCTTTATGCGAAATAGAGAAAAGTTATAAAGTAGTAGTAAAAAAAATTCTGTGTTTTGAATAGTTACGGAATAGTTTAATAATAAATAATATATAATTCAATATAATCATGAAATTAAACAGATATTTGGTGCATCAGAAAACATAAATATATATCACACCAACCATCAATGGAGAAACTGTAGTGGCACATTATGGCATTTGATAGATGTAGTAAAAGAAAGAAAGTCAATACATTAAGTGAATTTTTCCCTGGTAATTTATAATTAAAATCCAGTCATTAGCCACATTAAAGTGTCTGGATTGATCAAGAACTCAGTCTGCCTTACAGATAACAAGAAGTAACTCTATGTTACTATGTACAGGATCCAGAGTTTGAAAATAAGAGGAAAACAGGTGGAAATGTATACTTAGACAAAACCATGTTGAATTGTAGGGAAGGCAAATTGCATCAGTTGCAGTTTTAGATATAAAAGGTTATGGTTATATTATTTAAAATTAAAACTTGTCAGTGTCTGTTTGCAATAAGCAAATGCACAGTAAAATGATTTAGACTGCCCCAAAGAGATTGCATTAATGCCTGTCTGGGTGTCTATTACACCGCAAAAAGCAGGGATACTCCTTTATATAAGCCACATGCCTATGTGTGGTTTGTTACTTAGAACAGCTGATTTGCGACAAACAACATACAGACTGTAAAGTGGCAATGGCAATGCTATTGCAAGATTTCTCCAGTGGTGACAGGTACGTTAACAAGCCCCTAACCTTAATCCTCCTTGTCTCCCTGCCTAACCCTAACGTTTCCCTCCTAGCAGCCTAACCTTTACTCTTCTTGTCCAACAGTCTGGGCACCGTAACCTTAATCCTCCATGTCCTGCAGCCTAACCTACCCACTATTTGGAATAAGTAATTGTCAAAAGAGGGGCATTTCTACATACTAGCTGTTCCTGATTGGAATTTTCTATTTTCAAACTATTTTTGGCACTGATACAGCCATGATTTAGCTGTCAGCTATATCACTTCTGGAAATCAGCCATTGGAAACAGCAACTGCTTCCATTTGTGTGATCATACTTGCTTGAACTGTTTTTATTTTATCCCTGAGCAGAGCTGCTGATAATTTTACTTTAATATTTGTGCTGAACCTTGGATTTCAAAAAAAATGTCAAGCCCTGTCTGAGGGATGAAAATTTGCAAATTTGGATAGCCTAAGGCATTTACTTTACTTTACGATATGTATACTTTGTATATAATATCTAAGAGTCTTCTCATGTCCTTTCAGTAGCCAATAACCTTAAGGCAGACACAAGCTGTTGCTCTGCAGTGATGGTTTTTCTAAGCTTAGTGTCTTCCTTTTTCTTCAACGGTGTTGCAAACTGCAGCAGGTCCAGGAACTATCGTCATACATATTGAAAAGCATCATAATTATTTTGCAAAATTTCCTGCAAGGGTTTTTGTGACAAGGAATATCATTTTTATAACCTAACCATTGCCTTGTCCAGCAACACCTTTTAAGGATCGTAATATACAAAATCATCACAAAAGAAAGGACAGAAACAGCATGACCTTGTATCTGTATGTATTCCATTTTGCTGCCATTACAATAAAATGGTCAACAGCAACATCTCTTTAGGACTGCATTTTATTAAAATTGTATTAACATATAAGGGAAAAGAGCTAGTGTGTGGCTATATACAATTTTTCAGGGCTAATGGATGCACCAGAAAATTGCTGACTTTACCAAAATATAATCACAGTATAGCGCCGATATCGGGAGCTCCGTTTGCCATATAGTACAACTCTAGCGTATAGCCAGCTGTACACTATATCTAGCTATCCTTTGTCAGTGTTTTATTGTTCTTGCCCAATTCTTTGTGTAAAAGGCAATTGCAGTATACTAAGCTAATCAATATCAATTTAATTAAAATGATTGCAGGATAACTATAATATGTATGAACTTGAGCCTCAGTAGAACACAGTACTTAATTTAATCTCAGAGCGCACCTGTCATAGATCAGGAACTGCTAACCTGATCAAAAGGAAAAAAAGTGAAAATAAATTATGACTTGCGCTAAAGATCAAAATATCCACAACCTCAGAATATAAAACAAAATGTATTAAAATTAGATCAGAATAAAAACCTAGGAGGCCACAATGCAATACCCAAAAGATGCACCAACGTTCTAATCACAGTGGTTACTCATGAATAGCCAAAAAGAGTCTGTGCAAAAATATGATACAGAGTAATTAATCTTGTAGCAACTGTTCAACTTAATAACAGAGTTGAAATGTAGATAGTTTAAACCAAGCACTTTGCTCATAAGAGGATGCAAAGTTAAGGTGTATAATGGACATGAAATTATAATACAGCTGCAGGGATTCAAATGCACCAAGTTAGTATGCGAGGCTGTGGAGCGCTGAAGCCAGTGTGAAGATGTCAATAGCAAGTGATATATATTTTCAACAGGTACGTCTCCCTCTATTGACAATAAATGAAACTTTGGTCATAGATGGTAGGTATATTTACCACACTTGCGTCCGATGCGTTTCATAAGTATGCTCAGGCTCTTGCAATAATATCCCTCGGTTCTAACCTGAGCAGGGAAGTGGGCATAACAGGCATCCAACAAGCGACTTGTGAACGGTGGTATTAGCCGCCAAAATCTTGACTGTTTTCCACATACAATAAGGAGAATCGTGATAAATAATGGCTAGGGAAAGTAAAAGTTCCGTCTGTGAGTAGCAGTGTGCCGTTGGACTGGCACAATAGCGATCGCTGGAGAAGATAAATGGAGCAGATTTAGGCACACAAAGTAGATTCCAATTAAGGCTGACACCTAAACGCGTTTCACTGCCTTGTCTGGCAGTTTCATCAGTAGGAATTCATTTGGAGTCCAAAGTGAAGCACATTTATTTCCGGCCTCTTGATTAATTAGGCACCAGCTGTTTGAAGCTGGTTTCCCGTTTGATATTTATTTTCAACAGATTAAATATATCATAAATAACAATAATAATACAGTTTTGAGGTTGTGTATAAGTAGAAAAATGAACTTATATAATGATTATGTATATTTGTATATAAAATTGACAGAAATCATAATAAACAAATAAAATTGTTGGTTTTAGGGTTTTTCACGTTTTCTAAGACAGAATAGTTTGTAAACAACATACAAGATAATTGCATTTCCTTTTTTATTTTTTTATTGTTTGAAAGCCAATACTTATATGCTTTTTGATACTTGATACTTTTTATGGAATTCGGAAGATATAATAGACACAAATTAAGTTAAGAGGACACATATTAATATTCAAATTTGCAATAAGCTAAATTTAACAAAATTTGCAATTTTTAATAATTTTGTAATTTTACAGAGAGTGTTATTTATTATTTTATTAGTTTTTAAAAAAATAGTTCGAAAAGAGTTTTTAAAATTTCATATATTCTATTTATTTGTCAGAAAAGTAGGTTGAAAATGTATTTCTTCCTTTGATTTTGCATAGGAAGAATAGAATATATAAAATTTAATATGTCTGAAATGACATGATGGACACCTCTGACTCAGACATACATGTCAGAAAAATATCACAAAATATAGCATATTACCACTTGTACACCTGGCAAAAATATTCACATTATGATACTAATGTTTTCAGGGATCAAAGGAAGAAAGAACTATATATTTAGTAGAGATTTTAATTGAATGGAGATTTAGTGGAGTAGAGATTTTAGTAAGAAAAATATTAACTTTTATCCCAATAATAGCAACTCCTGAATAAGCATTAAACAGAGGAATATAGTACCCGATTTGGAATTTTGTCTCCAAACACACGAAAATGGCACCGCTTGTATGTTAAAAATGGGTCAAATACTTCCACGAAAAAGTAAAAAGGCCCATAATATTGCAGCAACCCATTTCTAATTAACAAACACAATAATGAAACGACTAAGAAAAAAAGCAAAAATTAAAACAGTAAGTAAATAATCCCTCAATTGGATAGAAATTGGCATAAGTGGATCAAATGTTACATCACAAATTAGAAATCAAGATCTATTACGTCATTGAGGCCTAAGGGTAAGAGAGTCTGCAACATGTTTATCCAAAATGCTTCCCTACGGCATAGAATTTTATATCTGTCGCCTCCCCTTTTAGTTGGTAAAATTTGCTCAATCCCTATTACTTTTTAGATGTGTCGCATCTGAGTTGCAACATTGTTTAAAATGCATTGCTACATTAATTTTCAGATTTTGTTTTAAAACATTTCTGCAATGTTCCATATACCTTGTTTTCAACATGCGTGTGGTGCGCCCTATGTATTGGGTGCCGCACCTACAGAAAAGGAGGTATGTGGTATATGTGCTGACAATTAATATATGATTTAATTTCATATTTTTTTTTGGTTACATTAGATATGAAATTGTTACATTAGTTAACAGCATTGCAAGTAGTACACTTATTTCTCCCACATTTAAAGAACCCTTTCGGTTTCAAATTTAGAGTTTTTCTCCTTTATTTCTTTTCTGTGTTTTGTGCTTAAAAAAGCTGGGTGCCAAATAATCTCTAAGGTTTTTGGCCTTACGGAATGTAATACCCGGTTTGGAAGGAACAATTGCTTTAAGTTTGGGATCAAGTTTTAGGATTTGGTAGTTCTTATTAACAATTTTACTAATTTTTCTAGAGGCACAATTGAAGGTAGAGAAAAAGGTTACATTTTGATTATGTTGCTGTTTCTCTTCTCTCTGTTTATATTGTAAAAATTCCTTTCTATCCAATTTAAGAGTAGATTCTAACGCTGTTTTAAGAAGGTCCTCATGGTATGACCTCCCTTTAAAAGTTTCAGTCAGTTTTTGGGCCTGAGGGAGAAACTTTTCTGTAGAGGAGCAGTTTCTTTTCATTCTCCTCAGTTGTCCTCCCGGGATATTATTTAACCAAGTTTTTTTTATGGTTGATTGAGAAGTCTATGAAATTATTTGTATTGACAGGTTTTTGATATGTGGAAGTTGTGATGCATTATCTACTTTTTCCACTGAAATATCTAGAAAATTGATTTTATATTTATCGGACTCAGAAGTAAAACTTAAATTGTAATCGTTCAAGTTGAGTTTTTCAACAAAACAATTAAAGGTTTCTACGGATCCATCCCACACAAAAAACATATAGTCGATGTAATGTGCATAGAGGACCAGACTCGCCCCGGTCTCGCCGCCCCACACATGCCTCTCCTCAAATTGTCCCATGTATAGGCCGGCGAAACTAGGGGCGAATCTGGTCCCCATCGCCGTTCCGAGCAATTGACGGTAAATTACCCCATCGAAAAGAAAAAAATGATGTTGCAAAATAAAAGCTATACCATCCAACAGAAATTTTTTGTGACTAGCTGTAAGGGATGGATCCGCAGAAAGATAAAAATCAATCACTTCTAGTCCCTTTGAATGTGGGATATTTGAATACAACGCTTGTACATCACAGGTAGCCAATATGTAAGTAGACTTCCATTCTGATATTAACTGTAAAAATTGAGTAGTATCTTGTAGATACGCTTTCAATTGAGAGACATGTTGTTGCAAATAGTAATCAATATAGCAAGAGAGATTTGACGTCAAGGAGCCTATGCCCGAAATAATTGGGCGAGGGGGGGGGGCTGGTTAAGGACTTGTGTATTTTAGGTAAAAAAATAATATACTGCTGTAATCGGATGTAATGGAAAAAGAAAATAAAATTCAGATTTAGTGATCACTCCCTCTCCCAAGGCATGCTCCAGAATGAGTTTTAATTCACTCTGGTACTTGGAGGAAGGGTTACTGTTTAAACTTTCATAGGTCGTGATGTCTGACAATTGTTTATTGGCTATTTCCAAGTATTGATGTTTGTCCATAATAACCAGACCCCCCCTTGTCTGCTGCTTTAATGACAATATCCTCTGATGCCAAATCTCTCAATGCTTTCTGTTCTAAAGGTGTTAGATTGTGATTAACTAGAGGAATCTTATCTGTTTTATCGCATAGATTTCTCAATTCTTCTAAAGTTTGTTTATAAAATGTATCTATCACGCCAGTTTTATGCTGTAGCGGATAGAATTTTGATTTATTGCGAAAATTAATATGTTCTATAAATATTGTCTCTTTAGGAGAACTCTCACCCTGAAGATCTTCCAAAATTCCTAAGATGATTGTTACATATGGACTGCTATGTCTTGTTCTGACCATAGGGGCTGATCTGAATGTAACATTTTTGTGGACATTTATAGTTCCTGCCACTAGTGGCTGCTAGTGGGTTCATTATCTGGAGTCCTTATTATGTCTTGTTATCCCGCACCTGTGGACTGGGTTTATATTCTCCTTGATCCAGTGCACAGGTGTGGGTCATAATTTACTGTCGGTTTCCAGCTTCCTGTTCCGAGTTCATGTTGGTGTGTGCTACTGCTCTTAGCCTCCCGTTTTCTGTGTGCTTATATATTCTAGCCTTCAGTTCTCTGCTCTCTTTCGTCTTTATTGATCTTTGTTCCAGCCCTTGTATCTGTTTCCAGTCGTTGTCCATTCCTCCTGTCTGGTGTGAGTATTCCTGTCAGTTCTCCGATCTGTCTGTTTACTTTTGTCTGCTGCAGCCTTTCCCTGATATTTGTGTTACTGTTCAGTTATTATTATCTCTGTTGTGTGTTTTTCCTGCATTATCCAGCACATAGTCCTTGATTATTATTTTTGTATTTTCTTTGTTGTGTGGTTACACTGCATTATCCAGCACATAGTGCTTGCCATTATTTTTCCTTGCAGTGTATTGCTGTTTTTCATTAAATTACACCAAGTACTTACCTCTTGTTGCTTGGATTTATTTTGCACATAGTGCCTGCCGTTATTTATGTCTTGCTCAGGTTCTGTCTGTGTTCCCCTATCCGTGTGTTGGGCTTCGGCCTAGTATTTCCCTCCTACTGTTAGTCTGTTGCTACCTCTGTCCTGTGTTTATTACCTCTGTCTCTGGTGTGGCCTCTTCTCCCTGCCTTTCCCGGTTTGCCACATCATAACATTATAACCCACCAGTACATAGGCCTGATGGATTCCGCTACCATTGAGAGACCAAACTTTCCTCAATCCAGTATGGACCTGTTAGCGGTATATTCACCCGGGTTGGATGTTCAGCTCCTGCAGTCGCTCCGTTCCGAAGTTTTGCTGCTCCGGTTCCAACTCTCCCAAGTCTTGTCTCTATTACCAAGTGTGCTGCAAAAACTGCCAAGTCTTGAAAATCAGGTGCTTACTTCAAAAGACTTTCTTGGTTCTGTACCTACCAACTCTTCTCTGAGGCCATCTGGTGCACCTGAACAGAGACTATCTAATGTGCCTTCCATTCATATCAACTGTTGTGTGCCTCAAACTCCAGCTCCAGTCTGGCCTCTGAATCCTTGCTCTGGCTCAAACGGATTCTTTAATTCCAGCCTGGATAGGCCCCACAAGCCTGGAGATTCAGGGGTTCTCCCGAAGATACCACCAGATTCAGAGGGAGTCCTCATCCTCCACTCTCGTTGAAAGAGCGTCAGCACAGACTGGTTCATAGACTTTGTTTGTACTGTGCTAGTACAGAACACTTTTTGCTTACTTGTCCCATTCGTAAGCCCAGACATGTACTACTTGGGAACCGGGTTGTCCTGTCGTGCAGCCCCAGGAGGGGTGTCCTGTCGTGCAGCCCCAGGAGGGGTGTCCTGTCGTGCAGCCCCAGGAGGGGTGTCCTGTCGTGCAGCCCCAGGAGGGATGTCCTGTCGTGCAGCCCCAGGAGGGGTGTCCTGTAGTGCAGCCCCAGGAGGGGTGTCTTGTCTTGCAACCCCAGGAGGGGTGGCTTGTCGTGTAAGCCCAGAAGGGATACATGCTGCCAAGCCAGAAGCGCCTCACAGAGCTACTCAGCCAGAAGCGCCTCTCAGAGCTACTCAGCCAGAAGCGCCTCTCAGAGCTACTCAGCCAGAAGCGTCTCACAGAGCTACTCAGCCAGAAGCGTCTCACAGAGCTACTCAGCCAGAAGCGTCTCACAAAGCTACTCAGCCAGAAGCGCCTCACAGAGCTACTCAGCCAGAAGCGTCTCACAGAGCTACTCAGCCAGAAGTGCTTCACAGAGCTACTCAGCCAGAAGCGCCTCACCGAGATGACCAGCCAGAAGGGCCTCACAGCGCTGCCCAGCCAGAAGCGCCTCACCGAGCTGGCCAGTCAGAAGCGCCTCACCGAGCTGCCCAGCCAGAAGCGCCTCACCGAGCTGCCCAGCCAGAAGCGCCTCACCGAGCTGGCAAGCCTGAGGTACCTCACCATGTTGATGAGCAGGAGATGCCTCACAGCGCTGCCGAGCCAAACCGAGTTCCGCCTGTCCGGCCAACCAACCGAGTGCCGCCCCAGAGGGGGACTCCAGCCGAGCCGTCCCAGAGGGGGACTCCAGTCCGAATCATGCCATATCCAATGGAGATACCAGTCCTGTTTTCCCAGATCGGAACACTTGTCATGATCTTGGCCTCGGACATGAGGTCCAGTCTGCCTCACAACCTAAGTCTGTATCCCTGTGTCTTCAGTCAGAACCATCAGCCCAGTCTACAATAATTAAAGACTCAGTTTTTTTTATGGAGACCTCGATCAGTTTATTGCCCTGGTAGAGGTCTAAAAATAATTCAAAAAAATTAGGTTTGGATGAGGGTGCCAATTTTAAACCTCTGGCTAGGAGTGATGTTTGCTCCTTAGTTAAAATTTTAGAAGATAAATAAAAATATCCCTCAATATTTATGGACCCTTCCAATTCAACTTTTTCTGATTTTTCTTTTTTCCTTCCTCCTCTTCTTCCTCTCTGTCGTAATCTCTTTCTCTTTTTGATCTGTTTTGAGAGAGAGGTTCGAAGCGATTTTTTGAATTGGACAGGAACATTTTGGTCTTTTAACCTTCTTCTGTGAAAAGGGGATGGGGAGGAGAAACATAAACCACATTTAGTGATTGTGTTGGTGAGGTAGAAGTTTCCACATTTGGTCTACTTGTGCTGGGTAAATTTGCTGGGCTATTAATTAGAGAAATTAAAGTATCCTGAGTTCTATTAGTTTGATGGGAAAAGTTGGTTTTATCTCTACTATTCTTTGTTTGAGTAATTTTTCTGGGACCTGTTTTCCTCATATCATATTTAAAGTTCCCTTTATCAGTTTTTTCTCAAACTTTTTCATGTCCAAATACGTTCTTTCTATACCCTTAGCATAATCCTGGGAATCTCTTTCAAACTTTCCCCGTTTATAATTCATCAGATTTGATTCAAATTTATATAATTTCTGATTAATTGCATCTAAACGGACTTTATAAACAGAGTCTTCTTTATATATGTCCATATTTTTTATAAGTTTTTCTATTTATTTTTCTGACTTATTTACTTTTTCTTCCCTATGTTTAATTAAGAGATCCATAAGCATAAAAGAGCATTTATCAAGAACACTGTTCCATTTTTTTTACAAAAGCAGGTTCTTCATTAAAAGAAGATATCTTATGGATCCTTAAACCTCTTGGTATAATAGAGTTTTCTAAATATTGTTGTAACATAACTATGTCACACCAGTGTCTAGTCTCATTTTTCATAGCATCTTCCAATTTATTACAGTTATCCAAGATATCTGATTCGGGCTGTGCTTTTAATGGTACCTTTACTTGTGTTGGTTTTTGAAATTTATTGGTTAGCTCTTTACATCTATTTCTTCTTTCATTAAAAAAGGTGCATTCCATTTTTTTTAATATTGTATATATATGCACAATAAAAAATACTATAAAGCACAGATCAAAACAGGATGTCGGATCTAACGTTTCTAAGATAATCTTAGACAACTATACAGATGATAAATCAAGAATCAAAACATTAAAAGTATTGTGTCTTTGCACGATCTCAAAAAGTTCTAGCAGTAGAAAAGAGTAATATGTATGAACTTGAGCCTCAGTAGGACACAGTACTTAATTTAATCTCAGAGCGGACCTGTCGTAGATCAGGAACTGCTAACCTGATCAAAAGGATGGATGTTGGCGAGATTTTACTCCATCCTATGTTTGTTATTAGTCTTGCAGATAAAGCAGGTAATTACCTGGCAGACTCCATCCTGGAAAAAGTCATTATAATGGGTGTTAAGACATCACCAACTGAAGTTACGGTACATAACTCTGGTAAGAACTGCTGATATGAATTATGTGTTTAATAAATGTTTGTGGTGATCTGGAGATATTTGAAGTTTTCTGGTGTGGCTAAGAGCTGTATATTATATTGCTATACTTACCCTTTATTATGTGTATTTTATTTATTAATACTTCTTTGTACCAGTGCAAATAACTAAAAGGTCTGTTTCATTTACTTATTGCTCATTATACTTTGCTCTGTATACAGTATCTATGTAGTAATCCAGGGCCTGATCCACAGATACAAATTAAAGAACTGGCATGCCCTTTCTTACGGGTTTCCGTGGGTAACATCTTGATTGCGCATTTGCAATTCGCATAAAAACGCCATGATATGCACACGGTGCGTGTGTGTATTTGGCCACCTGGGTAACCATGGATCAGGACCCAGTATTGGCACCAATATGAACGGGGCTTATTTTCATTTTTTTATTATTTTGTTTATAGTGGTGGTATTTCCTCCCTTTTTTCTTGTTATTAAAGGAGGTTACCCCATATTTTCCCCAGTTTCTTGGGATTCTTTTCATAGGTCTAAAAAGAAGTTCCTTTGGGGGTATTGTTGGTATGAGAACTTTTGGTGTAGAAACTTATAAACCCTATAAGAATATAAACCAAAGAAACTTCATTTGTACAGCCTATTGTTTTCTGTACCAACCTTAAGTGCCAAGTTACTGGTCTCTTTAATTGGTTATAGATTTAGTAAACTTAAATAGAATCATTTTTATTAGGGTGTAAAGAATACATTTTATTGTGATGATTAACATAGTTCCTTGTTTTTTTTTAATTTTATTATGGCAAATTTATGTTTGAGGATTCTTAAATGGGTTATTGGAGTTCTTGGGTTTTTCCTTGTTTCAGATGTATATCTCACTGAATTTATTTGCTTGCTGTCTTAGGCCCAGATTCACACCAGCGGACATATTGCATATACGTCCTTATTTTACCGATAATAGCTACTACGCAAGCGTAGTAACTATTTTACATAATCTACGTATTGTTTCGTTACATAGATTGCATATATGTGGTCTTTAAGACCGAATATACGCAATCTACATAACGAAACGATGCATAAAATAGCTACTACGCATGTGTAGTAGCTATTATTGGTAAAAAAGGACGTATGTGCACTACAGCATAAAGTGCACACACCCCAAAATTTTTTGGGGGGGACAGAATATTAATCAAGCTATAACACAATAAATATTTGTTAAGATCAGATGTATACAATAGCTAAAGATTGCTCTATATCTAATTCCAGGAAATAGTTCTAAACATCACTGGGATATCTATACTCAAATTAGTGGATACACATCTCATGCTGAATACATTCACAAGTATTAAAAAACAGTATATACGCTGTATAACATATTAAAATTCCTAGTTTAACTAGTTAAATGCTATATAGAATCAATGAGAGTACAAAACAACAGAATACAATTCAATTAAGATATATTACTAAAACTAATAAATATATTATTAAAACAATATTTTTTTAAAAATATAGAAATATAAAATGCTAACAATTATATTGAACAATTTTTAATTAAAATACAATTTATAAAACAGTAGCAGCTTTAGTACTTGAAAACCATCAGACACTAAAAAAATTTTATATATGGATCAGAGCATGACCAGAAAGTTCTTAAAGGTTGGAAAGAGATGGAGTTATAGAAAGGGAGTGATCTCAAATCCTTCGTTTAGGCCCAACGGGGACAGTGAATTTAATGTAACTAATCCACGTTGGATTAGTTTACAATCCCTGTCACCACCCCTAGGATCCTTGGGGATCCATTCTATGGCCTTAACCCTAAAGAAATCTACAGGCCCTCCATGTACTGCATTAAAATGTCTCGGTAGACTATGGTTTGTAACACCATTTTTTATATTTCGTAGGTGTTCTAAGATGCGGATTTTAAGCATCCTTTTTGTCTTACCGAAGTACTGATAACTGCAAGCACAGTCTATCAAGTACACCACGTACGTGCTCGTAAAATTCAAATAGTTTTTAATTTTAAATTCTTTCTCTTTCCCCACATCCCGAAATGACTTCTTGTCTTTGTGTGCAAAGGAACAAACCTTACATTTACCACAAGGAAAAAAGCCATTCGGTCTAAAAATGGAACTTCCTTCCTGTGGCAATAAAGGGGGCAGAAAGCTAGGAGATAGGTAGTATTTTAAATTTCTCGCTCTACATAACCTTACTAAAGGTCTGTCTGGTAAGGTTTTTTTGAGGATCGGATCCATTTAAAGAATGGACCAATGTTTAGAGAGAATAGACCGAATTTGGTTACTAGCAGAGTTGTAATTAGTAACAAATGAACATTCATTCAATTGACTGAAGGGGGTTTTACTCTTGAACTCCAGAAGGCTGGCTCTATCTGTAGCTCTCACTCTGGCGATACTTGAGTCTACCAAATCTGCTGGATAATCCCTCTCTAAGAATTTAGTTCTGAATTGGTCGGCTTTCACAGCAAACTTGGTGGCATCTGAACAGTTCCGCAGAAGGCGTAAAAACTGGGAATACGGTATATTCCGTTTCCATTTCTCTAGATGACAACTTTGAAATTGTAAATAACTGTTTGCATCGGTAGCCTTCACAAACGTATCCGTATTTACCTTATTACTGTCAGATTCTGGAGCTTCTAATAGCAAATCAAGAAATTCGATTATACTGCCTCCAAATTTGGCTGTGAAAGACAATCCATATTCATTACTATTCAGTCCCTGTATAAACACCTCAAAATCAGCACATGACCCGTCCCACACAATTAACAGGTCATCTATATATCTGCCATATAATTTCACAGGGGACTGCGATGAGTATATATGGTCCTGCTCCCAGTTTTTTAACGAGGAGGTACCTCCTCCACTTCCAATTATACCGGTTTGTACTAGGGATCTCAGGATGACTTACGCTTATTAGAGAAATCCCTCATTCTTGAGTGTAAACTTTATTGGGAGATTAATACCCTTGAAAATTATATTGCTAATGCACAGATACCCAAAAGTTTAAGGATTAAAAAATGTCCAGCCTGCAATTATAGCAGCCCAGATTTCCTAACCTCTTGGTATAAAACAATCGATGATTGTTCCTTCAATCTCATGAGGATGTTGATTGAGGAAAAAAAGATCCAGTTAACTGCCATGGAGAGTACTTTAAGCTCCTTAGGCAAGAAACTGGAACCACAACAGAATGATGAAAATTTTATATCTATTAGAACTAATATTGAAACGAAGGTAGCTAGGATTGAAAATACCATTATGACTACTAAAGTGGATAAGTTTCGTAGAGATAAAAATGATTATCTAACGGGGATAGTAAGAGATTGGAGTAAAAAGAATAAACAACTGCCTATTAATAATAATAATAATAAAAATAAACGAGCAAATCCCAACTTTCCTTTAACCCTTAATGACAATGACTATAATAAACAGTCCCGTTGGGTTAAAATACCGTTTAAAAATAAAAATCGATCCAGGGGTAATTTTACACCCAACAAAGGCACTATTTTAAAAAATGGCAACCTTGTAAATAGAGATACTATTAAGAATCCGTTCAATTATAAAGGAACTAATATTAACAAAAATAGGAATAAACTGCAGACCAAGAACACAGGACCCATTATCAAAAAACTGGGTTCTCTCCCTTTAGAGAATCGCTTTGATGCTCTTTCTTCAAATGAAGATTTAAATGCAATTGATCAGGTAGGGGAAGCAAGCAGACCCAGCGTGTCTAGTGCGACCCGACCCAGAGAAGGTATGACCCATGTTTCTTGTCCTTTTTTAGCCATGCCCCAGGCAGAGAGTGTGTCTCCAGTGCACCTGGGAAAAGCCCTCAAGAGGAGAAATGTAGACACCGAAGAGGCCAAAGGGCCCGTAAGCTCCTCAAAAAAAGAGACTGCTGACTTAACTAGGGGCATTTTTAATTTGAGTGATCTCATATTTAATACAGATGAGCTCCAATTATTACAACGGGGTCTTACGTTTGCCCCCAGTTGTCCCCCCAATCAATTTAACTTGGTAATAGATCTGTCTAAATATGTACGATCTCTTACATTGAAGAGGCATTTTTTAAAGCAGCATTTGAAATCTAGGGACTGTATATCAGAATCTGAGATCAGTAGCCAGTTAGTTAGCTCCACAGACCTTAAGCCGAAGTCCAAGTACTATCCGGTGGAATCCTGGGGGAGTCACTTGGAGATGTTTTCGGCTTTGGTAAAGGAGGACTTTATAAAATTAAATTATACTCAAGTAGGAATAAAATCAAACTTATCATCGCTTGAGAAATCAGCTTTGAAAAAATTGGTTGAAAATAAAAATATTATTATTAAACAGGTCGATAAAGGGGGAGGGGTTGTCCTGAAAAAATGAAAAAATATGAAGCCGAGGCCTTGCGCCAACTAGAAGATCCTCATTTTTATCAAAAGTTTGATGTAGATCCCACTGAACAGTTTTGTCCAGAAACTAGAATCTCTTTTGTCTGAGGGTTTGGAGCATAACTGTATTTCACGGGATGAATATTTGTATCTTCGCAATTCTACACCCCGTATTGCTATGTTTTATCTTCCGAAGGTCCACAAGGACAGGCTCAATCCCCCAGGACGTCCTATCGTTTCGGGGATTGGGTCTGTTACTTCTAGACTTTCGGAATACTTGGATCTATATATATATATAAAGCAATATGTCCCTAGATTAAAGTCCTACTTGAAAGACTCTACTCAGGTCTTGAGAATTTTAGATCAATTTGAAAGGCAGTCCACTTATAATTTATGTACTGTGGACGTACAGGCCCTGTATACCTCCATACCTCCATACCCCATGAAAAGGGTCTGGAGGTGCTGGAGGAAATTTTGGAGAATGATCATACAGTATCAGAGTTAAAAAAGAAGTTTCTGTTGGATTGCGCACGATTTGTGTTAAAATCCAATTATTTTGTGTTTAACGGTACCCACTATCTACAGGTCACCGGGACTGCGATGGGTATGATTTTCGCTCCCAGTTTCGCCAATTTGTATATGGGAAACTGGGAGCGGGACCATATATACTCATCGCAGTCCCTTGTGAAATTATATGGTAGATATATAGATGACCTATTAATTGTGTGGGACGTGTCATATGCTGGTTTTGAGGTGTTTATACAGGGACTGAATAGTAATGAATATGGATTGTCTTTCACAGGCAAATTTGGAGGCAGTATAATCAAATTTCTTGATTTGCTATTAGAAGCTCCAGAATCTGACAGTAATAAGGTAAATACGGATACATTTGGGAAGGCTACTGATGCAAACAGTTATTTACAATTTCAAAGTTGTCATCTATGGAAATGGAATATACCGTGTTCCCAGTTTTTACGCCTTCGGCGGAACTGTTCAGATGCCACCAAGTTTGCTGTGAAAGCCGATCAATTCAGAATTAAATTCTTAGAGAGGGATTATCCAGCAGATTTGGTAGACTCAAGTATCGCCAGAGCAAGAGCTACAGATAGAGCCAGTCTTCTGGAGTACAAGAGTAAAACCCCCTCCAGTCAATTGAATGAATGTTCATTTGTTACTAATTACAACTCTGCTAGTAACCAAATTCGGTCTATTCTCTCTAAACATTGGTCCATTCTTCAAATGGATCCGATCCTCAAAAAACCTTACCAGACAGACCTTTAGTAAGGTTTCGTAGAGCGATAAATTTAAAATTGTTCCCATATCCTAGCTTTCTGCCCCCTTTATTGCCACAGGAAGGAAGTTCCATTTTTAGACCGAAATGGCTTTTTTCCTTGTGGTAAATGTAAGGTTTGTTCCTTTGCACACAAAGACAAAAAGTCATTTTGGGATGTGGGGAAAGAGAAAGAATTTAAAATTAAAAACGATTTGAATTGTACGAGCATATACGTGGTGTACTTGATAGACTGTGCTTGCGGTTATCAGTACATCGGTAAGACAAAAAGGATGCTTAAGATTCGCATCTCAGAACACCTACGAAATATAAAAAAATGGTGTTACAAACCATAGTCTACCGAGACATTTTAATGCAGTACATGGAGGGTCTGTAGATTCCTTTAGGGTTAAGGCCATAGAATGGATCCCCAAGGATCCTAGGGGGGATGACAGGGATTGTAAACTAATCCAATGTGAAACGTATTGGATTAGTTGGGCATAAACGAAGGATTTGAGATCACTCCCTTTCTATAACTCCATCTCTTTCCAACCTTTAACAACTTTCTGGTCATGCTCTGATCCATATATAAAAAAAATGTTAGTGTCTGATGGTTTTCAAGTACTAAAGCTGCTACTGTTTTATAAATTGTATTTTAATAAAAAAATGTTCAATAT
This sequence comes from Limnodynastes dumerilii, assembly GCA_011038615.1. Taxonomy (NCBI): domain Eukaryota; kingdom Metazoa; phylum Chordata; class Amphibia; order Anura; family Limnodynastidae; genus Limnodynastes; species Limnodynastes dumerilii. The sequence continues at coordinate 68,743 of WWET01002352.1, forward strand.
AATTGTTAGCACTTTTATTTATATATTAGTTTTAGTAATATATCTTAATTGAATTGTATTCTGTTGTTTTGTACTCTCATCAACTATATAGCATTTAACTAGTTAAACTATGAATTTTAATATGTTATACAGCGTATATACTGTTTTTTAATACTTGTGAATGTATTCAGCATGAGATGTGTATCCACTAATTTGAGTATAGATATCCCAGTGATGTTTAGAACTATTTCCTGGAATTAGATATAGAGCAATCTTTAGCTATTGTATACATCTGATCTTAACAAATATTTTTTGTGTTATAGCTTGATTAATATGATGTCCTAAAAAAATGTTTATTTGGTGTGTGCACTTTATGCTGTTAGTGTCATTTAAGGTGACTGTTTTTTAAATAAGAAAATCAGACTTAAGCTATGTGTTAATAATAGCGCTTAGTACTAACACTAGGCTGTTACCAAAATGATCTGTTAGGGGTCAACTTTAAGATCCTGTCTCTACGATAATTGTAACCATGAGTCTGTCAATATAAGCGTGCCTTTTGCTGGTCTCCCCCACCCTCTGATGAAGTCACTTAGTGATGAAACGCCTAGGGTTGGAGACTAGCCATCCTCTCCCAGTGTGACCGCAGTACAGCAGACTCACTCCCTCCACGTGTGTTCCAGGACACTGGTAACCTGAGAAGTGTTTGTTTCTGCTAACTTGTGATAAGCTTTTTTACAAGTAACCTTTCGGTACGTGTAATTTTACTTCTGCTGTAATCAATAAAGAAGTTACTTGCACTACGAGGCGCCCCCTTGTTTTCTGCTTCATATATATATATATATATATATATATATATATATATATATATATACATTCTTAAGT
>WWET01002352.1:69622-85747 GCA_011038615.1 Limnodynastes dumerilii
TATAGGTACATTCTTAAGTGTGAATCAGGGACCCAGCTTCTAATCCTTGTTCATGTCGGGCTTCTATAGAGTAAAACAGTGCTTACAACCAAAGAATGCCAGTGAGAGTATGAATTCATAGCACATAGTCTACAGTGATTATTTAATAACAACTTTAACCATAGTGGTTACTGTGGAAACTAAAGCGAGATCACTGCCCAAAAGTATTACTGTACAGCTTAAGTACAAATATTGTAAAAACATGTACAAAAGAAAAGCAAAAGCATGTTTGTTATGGTGGAGTGAGTGTTTTTTTTGTTTTTTACTTAATATTATCTTTCACATTAAGTAGCTTGTTCATTTTAAGAAAACAATAAATGAAACAAGACTAATATTGCACAGTGCCAAATAGATTAAAAGCTTGTTAGCTATAGGACACTTTATTCCATTCATACATTAAAATACAATCTCTCAAATATTTACCTCTTCCACCCCCATCAGTAGTTATTATATCTATGTTACAATGTAATTAAATAATCCTCTACAAACACTACCAACTAAAATATTATATTACACAGTAATTAAAAACTGCAGCTTCTCCACGCTTGACTCTATTAACTCCGATAATTTGCTATCCAAATTTTTGTTCCAGGTTTTGATGCGTAGATTGCGTATATGCAGTCTTTTAGACCGCATATACGCAATCTACGTATCGAAACGATACGCAGATTACGTACAATAGCTACTATGCATGCGCAGTAGCTATTGTTCATTGAATTACGTCTGTCTATGGAAGACGGACGTAGTTCTGGATCCGGCCCTATATCTGTAAGCAAGTTCCATACCATTAGTGAAGAACTAATGAAGAAATCGCCAGTTTAAGCTCTATAGCTTGTGCAAATAATACATTTGAAAATGTTCATACTTCCAAAAATATTTAGTAATGCTATGTAACACCTGTTTAGTTTTGTGTATTAATCTATAGATGACATCTGATGACCTATTTTACTATATACTACTGCATACCTTATGTACCAAATTCTGTCCTATGCTGCAAGCGGGTTGTGACTACATTTTAGGTTTGCACAGACAAAGGGAGGCTACTCCCCTCGCTCCTTTGGTAGTTATACTTGGCAGACCCTGCCTTAACATTTCTGCACTGTTCCCCACAGAAATTGTGGGTGCTGCAGAAATGTGGATTTTACATAAGTTCTGAAGCCAGTTTACATCCATTCCCCCTCCCACAAAGCATAAGTGCTTCTGCTTCCAACTCTGTCCCAACCCCCTGTCATAATACATGCCAGGTGAAGTCCTATTATATAGTGATTATCTAGTCTAGAAAGAATAATAGAATTTTGTCTATAAATGTTATATACTCTGTATTCTGTTGTAGGAGAACGAAGAAAAGTGAACTACGTCTACAATAAGGAACTCTGCTTTCTCAGCTTGAAGAACCTTTTCCTGGCAGTCTCTTCAGACTGGGAGATCCACATAACATAATATTTTTCTCTGAGCTTCCAGAAATTCTGATTTCACTGGTTTTTGTTCTAAAAGATTTTATATGTGTATTTTAATGCAAATTTTTATTATATGGGGTCCTAGAAATTAATTATAAATCAATGCTCTTGAATTCTTAATAAATTAAGTAGTGTCTGTTAAACAGTGATAAATAATAGTGGCCCTAGTTTGCAATGTCTGAGCTGCAGCATCTGAGCTGTTCTGCTCCTAAATTTGACAAAGTGCATCTGCCTGTTAAACATAGGTTGATTTTACTGGCTGGTAGAGAAATCTACAATTTTTTGTGATCTAGAAGTCTCAATGTCTGCCAGTGTTATGTGGTTAGTTGTATGTGCTGTAGAATGAACTTGAAATACCATAGTATGGGAACAGTAATTTTTTAAAAAAATTTTAGAGACATTAGAACTTGCTTTGTTCTATGTGCATCTTTTGTGTATAGAGTTACATATTCTACTCCCAATACACCATGAATATTATATTATAATACCACAATTTATTCATTCTACTCCTAGGCCACCATGTGACTATGTAACCACATTACATATTTCCAATTTTTACTCATATCATGGTATTATATGTAACACTAACTTTCAACGTATCATAGCACTGCATATGGGAAAATGCTGGAAGATATATTAAAGGTTAATATTCAGGAATACTTGGTGCACAGTAAGATTATTAGTGAGAATCAGTAAGAATTTTTAAGGGATAGGTCATGCCAAACTAACCTAATTAGCTTCTATGAGGAAGTTAGTTTGCTCGTAGACAATGGATTTAGCAGTGGTGCTCAATGTCAAGTAGCAGCTGCAAGGGCCAATAAAGTATTAACATGCATAAAAAGGGGCATAGATGCAAGGGAAGACCTTGTAATTTTGCCACTATATGATAAGGCCTCATCTCGAAAACGGAGTTCAATTCTGAGAACCACTCCATAAAAAAGACATTTTGGAACTAGAAAGTGTTCAGAGAAGGGCAACCAAATTGATAAAGTTTATGGAGTCATTGAGCTATGAGGAAAGGATAGCCAGTTTAGGTATGTTTACTTTAGAAAAGAGACGTCTAAGAGAAGATCTTATTACTATATATCAATACAGAGAACTTTCATGGGAACTTTTTACCCCAAAGACTGTACACAGCATATGGGGTAACGCACTAAGGTTAGAGGAGAGGAAGTTTCACAAAACCAGCAAAGGAAAGGGTTCTTTACAGTAAGGGCAGTCAGGATGTGGAATTCACTGCCAGGGAATGTTGTAATGGCAGATTCATTTGAAATGTTTAAGAAGGGGTTAGAAAAAGCTTTAGCAGAAAAGGGCATCCAAAGCTACCAGGACCATTAACTAAAATGAAAGACAGAAATAGGACTGTTATCTTGAGTCAGCAGGGCTTTTTTTCATATTGCAGATTGAAGGTTGCTTCATTGGGATTATTTAATTTATAACATAGGAATCGCAGGAGATCCATAATATTTTGAATTTAAAGGACTGGTGTCTTTTTCAACCTCATCAACTCTGTTACAAGTTACTCATTCTATTCTATGCATATTATATATCTGTATGTTACTGCAGTACACATTACTCATTCTACTGTCGGAAGTAATGCTCTGCAGTCAGGGCCTTGTGTCACGGCTACGGGGTTTTTGGGATCTGTCATGGGTTCCAGGGATAGAAATAGATGAGCTTATTAAAAGTGGAAGCTTGCAGGTTTAATATACAGTTTGTACATGAAAGTACATAAGTACAGACGACAGGTGAATGCAATGACAATATAGACGGGACCGGGCTATGTCGGACTGGAACAGGTAGGCAAGGCAAAGTTCAATAGGCAGGCTTGACAGAAGCGGACTATGCCAGACTGGAACAGCAATGCAAAGTTCAATAGGAAGGCTTGACAGGACCGGACTATGCCAGACTGGAACAGGTAGGCAATACAAAGTTCAATAAGCCTTGGCAGGACCGGATTGTGCCGGACTGGAACAGGTAGGCAAGGCAAAGTTCAATAGGCTTAGTTGTCTTGAGCTGAGCCAGTGCTGGATTGCAGTTAAGCAGGGACCGGAGCTGGACTGCAAGGTAAACTGGAACCGGAGCTGGATTTGAAGCTAAACTGCAACCGGAACTGGATTGCAGGCAAACTGGAACCAGAGTTGGATTGCAAGGTAAGCTGTAACCGGAGCTGGATTGCAAGGTAAGCTGGAACCGGAGCTGGATTGCAAGGTAACCTGGAACCGGAGCTCAAAGTCAGGAGCAGAGTTAAGATCAAAATCAGGACCAGGATCAATACAGCCAGACACCTAGAAGGAACAAGTTGTTCTTCCCATGAGTAGACTGTGCACAGGGTTTAAATAGTGTGCCCTGTGCACTGATTGGCTGGAGGATTGGAGCAGTGAAACCCCATTGGCTCCCCTGAGACATGTGACCAGCGGCAAGATGGTGGCGGCCATGCATCGGAGCACCGCCGCGCTGGGCGCCAGAATCCACGTGGGAGACGCAGAGGGAAGCTGCAGTAATCCAGGCTGGATGAGTATAGGAGGCTGTCACTATGCTGGTTACAGTCTCTGGGAGCCTGCACTGCGGGAACCGCCGTCAGCTGGCTCCTGACAGGGTAAGTGCGTTGCTTGCCACCGCGGACCGTGACACCTTGGCAATGGTAATACAATGGGGAACAAACCTATGGTAGTATCCTACCAACCAAAGAAAAGTGCATACCTGCTTTTCATTAGTGGGTTTAAGTCAGTTAGGATGGAGTCAATTTTTACTGGTTCAGATGAGATACAACCATTTCTAATCAGGTGCCTGAGATATATAACTTCTGTCATCCCAATTTGTCTGTTTTGATGCTCATCCCTGTCTAATCCTTGCATACATCTGTGCTATATGCTGGAAATTCTCTTCTCAGGTCACACTAAAGACAGTTATATCATCCAGGTATGACTTGGCAAACTCCTGACCAACTCCCCAGAAAATTATCCTCTGTGTGCTGAAAGGTAGCTGGGTTCAACCGCCACCTACCTATCCTTCAAGCCGATGAGGATTTGAAGGAAATTTGTGGGGATCACATACAAATGAGTTGGCGTAGGTCTAAAAACCTTAAAGACCACCTAGTTCGTAGCCATTTTCAAAGTATGGCTCCTAAAAAACCTTCCATATTAGGATCTTATCCATGTGGACACTGCAGAATTTGTCGGTATATGTGTCCGACTCAGACCTTTACTGACAAATTCGGCACTGCCCACTCTATCCAGGGCTTTATCAATTGTTCCACAGTAGGTGCAGTGTATTGCATTACATGCCCGTGTGGTAAACTATATGTTGGTCAAACCAAGCGAGCACTTAAAACACGTATTGTGGAACATTTTGGCCACAATATACGCAATGCCAGTGCGGACTTGGCAAAGTTTAAACCACTGACGAGCATTGCTCGCTATTATGTCGCTCACCACCATAGCAACACAAATGGCACTATGGTTTTTGGTTTATGGAAATTACAGAAAGATAATCGCAGAGGCGATAGGGTGCGGACCCTATTACAAAAGGAATCATCATTCATCTTTCTCTTGGACACACTATTTCCATGGGGGCTAAACGAAAAAAACTAATTTTCTTCGTTTCTGTAAATAACTTAATTGTGCAAAGTACAGTTGTTGCTGTTATCTATTACAGTATTATCATTCCATGTTTGGATTTACTAACCAATCATTAATTTCCTATACTTCGTTTCAGCAACTCTATTTCATCTGTATAATAGCCTCCAGTTTGGTTAATGATTACTAAATAGTATATATTCAATTAGTAAGCCATATCCTGAGATCAGTGCTTTGGTCCGCACCCTCTATATGTACATATCCATAAATTGTACTTATCAACCACCATTTAATACCTCTGTATATTTCCACAACAGACAGATCGTTAATATTTTATAAAGTGAGCATCCCATGCACACATTCATTATCTCAGTTCCTTACCATAACTCATTCATTGGCTGTATTATATTTGATTACTCATGTGGCTATATTTATTGAATTTAAAAGGCGCACTACAAGTAATTACAATAAAAATAATGAAGAATTCTTCTTAATTGCTAGGGTTATTTTTTCATTAGACATCTCATATAATTAATCATATACTGTCCACATTACAATCCCTTTTACCAGCCACGTTACCTGGCAGCATTAGTCTTCATTCAGCCAATTGCTTAATTTCCATCACAATGATTGACAACTCTTACCTCTATTAGTCCGTCGCTTACCTTGACGCTCCAGCCTTGAGACAGCCTCCGGCGAAACGCGTGTCGGCTCACACGCGTGGACATCCTCTCCTCCGCTGCATGCTTTCTCCCTATTCCTCTCTTCTGACACTGGTAAGAACGCTACTGCTTACCTGGACTTAGGGACAGCTAGGGCCCCTTCGGGAGTGAAGTCCCGCCGTGAGGCGGTTTTTTTATTTTGTCTTTATTATTTTCAGTTCAGGGGCAGTTGCTGCAGTCTCCAGCCAATTCACATGGCTACCAGTTATCCTCACAATTGTTTGCAGAGGATAGCTACGACATGCGGTGGGGGATGATGTCCTACGTTGTATAGTATTGCTGTCATAGAGATTATAACTTTATTATTTCTTTTTTGTTACCTTGCATCATATATTCGCTAGGCTCTAATTACTGGTGGTAGTAACTGTAACAATACACACTCAACTGTGTCTCTATATATATTGTAACAATTTCGCTACCTGCAATCGTTTATATTTTTAGTGGTAGTATTTGCAGCAGCACACACTGATTGTGTGTTTAAATATATTGCCATAATCTTACTGCTTGCAAATACTACTTTTTGTAAATCATTTTTCCCAATAACATTGGGCTCCATATTCATTAATTGGCTATTTTTAAGTAACTCAATTAAAAGCTAAGTTTTATATGGTGTGCAAAATTAAATATGGCGCTTTGTTAGTTTTCGGGACCATCTCTTGGTATTCCATCACTTTCTCTTCTTTTTTTGTCACTTAATATACCTTGTCGTAGTCTATGCAGAAGCAGATGTTACTGTTTTTGGACACTAAAACGGTCTTTAAAGACTATAGCAATTATCTGTGTCATCATCCAATTATCGGGTGACAGCTAATCACTGTAATGTGTAGCCAAGATGATTTTTGACCTTGGCCAATGGTCCCTAATGCCAGCATTTCTTTAACTAGAGAATAACAAGAAAAGGTAATCCATAGATTAGCCCCACATTCACCTCCCCCAGATCCTGGCCCCAATCCAGGGGTCAATTTGGGCCATGGGTATGTTAGTGAGTTGACATCCTGCCATGGAGATTTTAATCCTCAGATTTTTCCAGTACTCATCAGGGAGGGATTTAATCCAGTCAGAGTAAAGTGATTAAGGGTTCTGAGTCCTGGATTCTTTGCAATCCCTGTCCCCCAACGCAAGTAATGACACACTGGCTCAAGAGGCACCGCTGGTCTTGAACCAAGGTAAGGCCCTCTGCTCTGTAGACACTTTTGCTGCATATATCTCAGTTAGCAGTTAAAGCATCTTCACTGGTCAGTAAGTACTTGAGGTCTGTGGTTGATGGCCTGTGAAGCTGGGGTACATTGCAGGATAGAAGGATGTGTAGCTAGTTGCATCTACCAATTTTGCTAAAACGACCAAGTGATGGTTCCCTCCGCTGCAGAAGCACCTCTCCACCAAGGTTAGTTAGCTGTGAACTTATTAGTCAGTTATGCTGATGGTTCCAGACTTATACTTATTTCCTAACCTGGAGGCATCTAGTTCAACGGCTGCTCCAATGAAACCATGTATTTTAACACTGATCACAGCAGTGGCCTTTCTCCCATGCCAACCACCTGTCACAAATTCCTCCACAGCATATTGCTTATATTTGTAAATGACCAGTCCCAACCGGACTCAGAAGTCTGGAACCAATATGATTCTGGAGGGAGTGAGCTCAGTGCATGCCTTGCCCATCATTTAAAGATGGGTATCAAATATCAAGGTCACTCGGGTGCTGCAATCCTGTACATTGTCATTATTGATTAGAACCTCTGCAAATGGGAATCAATATTTAACTCTTGATGAAATGTGGAATGTCAGAGTACCCTATTTGCATAATTTGTTTAGCCTGTGTCACTGGGGTTCTAAGACTTGTACTACAAGCGCAGCTTCCAATTCTGCTGCACCTTGTCGTTATACCTCCAGCCACACTCACAGCTGTGCTGTGTTACTGATGGTTAGTGCATTTACTGGGCAAGTCCTGTCAATTCCATATCTAAAGCTGGCCATACATTAGGACGATTATCAGTCACAGCAGGGGGTGAGCAAATAAACAGGACGATTTCCCGCTAGGGAAATGTCCCATTATCGGCACCATACACCACCTCTGCTGGGACCGATAATCCTAGCAGAAGAGGGGAGGGGGCAGCGCTCTCTGTTGCTGCTGCTGCTTTACATCTATGTACAAAGCTGCTCTGACAGCATTGCAGGTATACTTTAAAGCTGTCAGAGCAGCATAGTACATAGATATAGCAGCAGCTATTGCAGGCAGTAATACAGCTAAGAATCAGCCGAAGCCGCGCTTCACACAGCGCAGATTCGGCTGATCCCTGTCTGTACTACTCCTGCAATAGTCGCTGCTGTATACTTATGTACTATGCAGCTTTGTACATAGATATAAAGCAGCAGCAGCAGCTCTGAACAATAGGGAGCCATTCAGCTTGCTGATTGGCTCCCTTAAAATATCGGGAGCTTTCTCCTGATTTAAATCAAACATGCTATAAGATCAAATAATCGTACCAGAACGTTTCTGGTACGTTTATTTGACGTTTCAGAAATTGATTTGTACCATACACTAGACTACACTACAATTATCGGGTGATCGGGCAGATAATCGTCTAGTGTATGGCCAGCTTTACTGTTGGTTCCATATGCATTTTTTTATCCTTTTTATTATTATTATTATTGTTGACATTTATTTATAAGGCACCAAACGGTATCCACAGTGCTGTACATTGGCAATAGGAAAGCCAAAAATTACATATACAATACAATAATTAACAAGCGGTACAAATTCGTAAAAATAGGAAATACAAGTACGATGAAAAATAAAAGTACAGTACAAAAATAGCAGAACAATATGTATGGAAAATAAAGAAGTATATGTGTAGAAACAGATGAATAAGGGAATAGATAAGACAGTAGAGAGAAAAAGTGGGAATTAATGTGGACAAGGTAGAGGCGTGCGGATAGGAGGAAGGAGGGCCCTGCTGGGAGGGGTAACAAACAGGAGACACAGTGATGGAGATTGGGTGGGTAGGTAAGCTTATTAACAGGTTGCTCTTGGTCTCATTGCACCAGATTCACAATTAATACCACCCAAGTATGCAATGCCAAAGACTTGTTTTACATGGCACAAGTCCCACGTTTTTTTTGCTGTAACAAAAGAACTGTATCAGCAATTCCATTCTCTACTGTGACTTCTTATCTTTTTGCTTGTGCTTGAAACCAAACATGTTTATTTCCAATGCATAGTATAAAGTGTTGAATTCCAAACAGCAATAATGTCTGATCCCACAATAGTCCTTAGCCCAGATCATTGTCTCTCTCCCCACCTTCCACCAGGTTACCTATGTTTAAAATCTCTCTCAACCACTATGGTGTTTCAGCTCTCCCCAAGTATCTTCCAGGTGAGCTCCTGCTGGACTGAGCTCCTGGATGTCTGTTACAGATGCAAAGAAAAAACAAATAGAAGGACAATGATGTGATAACCCACTTACTTCTGAAGACCACCAAAAGTGACCCTCATCCTAGTTCATACTAATTTATACATCTTACCCCATTCACGCTTTTTCTTAACTTTCCACTGTATCCCAGTCTACATTACCACACTTTCACCTAGTTCAGACAAATTTAACACCTTTCTTCCTCCAGTTCTTACAGTTTACTCTATGTTAACCATCCTTAAGCCAAGTTCACTAATTACGTTGGCTTAACCCCCAAGACAATTCTGAATAAGTTAAACCCCTTCACAGGTTTAAACTGAATCAATGCAACACACTATATTTACAAGGAATTGACCTCCCACCCCCTATTCACATTGAACCATTTTCTATTTATTATGTTAGTATAGGCTGCATAGCTGTTAGGCTGCTTAAGTGTATGCATTTAAAGTGGATAATTTTAAGTGGAAAGTAAATGCAGAGTTAGACCAGAGTTGAACATGAGGAAAACAGAGGACACAGAATACTACCCTTTTAACATTAGCTTCTCAAACAACATCCACTGAAGATTTTGAAGTTTAAACCAGTAACACCAGCATTTAATGGACCCTCCTTCTGCAAAACCTTTCCTGCTTTCCTGCACAGTGCAACATAAACCTCTCTGATGCTGCTTCTGGTGACTGCTTTGAACTTCTATTAACCTTGCACTAAATTTATCTGCACATAGCTTTAAATTTGATGTTCATGATTTTAACTATCTTGCACTCATTTAATTTCTTAAGAACCTCTCTCCAGTTATTCTGCCTTTTGCACTTCTTAGTTCCTCCTTCATACTGTCATGGCCCTTGTCTCTCCATCCCTGTCCCTCCTCTTTCACTTCCTCCCCACCCATCCTACTCAACCTATACCCTCTCCCACTCCTTTATCAGTCTCCCCTGCCTTTCCCCTCCCCCCCCTACCCCTCACCTTGCTCCTGTAACCCCTCCAATCTAATACACATCACTCCTGTTCCCTCTCTCCCATTCTCCTGTGCTCTGTGGAATGCCAGATCCATCTGCAACAAGCTCCCTTCCATCCATGACCTCTTCATCTCCAATCCTGCAACCTTCTCGCCATTACTGAGACCTGGCTCTCAGCCTCTGATACTACCTCCCCTGCCGCCCTCTCTTATGACTGTCTCTCGTTCTCCCTCAGCCTGGTGAACACCCTGGTGGTGGTGTGGGCATCCTCCTTTCCCCTTCCTGCACATTTAGCGTCATACCTTTTGAGTTCCACTTCATTCGCATCTACCACCCCATCAATCTCCATGTTGCTGTTATCTACCGCCCACCTGGTCCCCCCTCCGAATTCTTTGATAACTTTTGAGCCTGGCTCCCCCACTTTTTGTCTTCTGACCTCCTCACCCTTATCCTAGGTGACTTCAGCATCCCTGTTGACAACTCCTCAGACCCCAGCACCACAAAACTTTTTTCTCTCTCCTCCTCCCTTGGCTCACTGTGGACCTCTGCACCCACCCACAACCTGGACCACTCCTTTGACCTTGTTTTCTAATGCTCCTTGTCTGACTTCTCCATCTCTCCATTCCCCCTCTCTGATAATAATCTTATCTCCTTCTCCCTCTCTTTCTCCGTCACCCAAACATATTCTCACCCGAAAGAACCTCCATTCCCTTGATGTTGTGGCTTTCACCTCTTCCCTTGATCCCTTCCTCGCACCCATTTCCACCATGCCCTGCCCCAATCTAGCCACCTCTCTCTACAACAATGTCCTCTCCTCTGCCTTTGATGCTGCCTGCCCTTCCTTCCTCAGTCTCCCTTTGCCACAACAACCCCCAACCCTGGCACTCCCCGACCACTCTGTTCCTAAAGATATGCTCCCGTGTCACGGAGTGCCTCTGGAGGAAGTCCCGTTCCCTTGCAGACTTTCTCCACTTCAAGTTCATGCTCTCTTCTTTTACCTCTGCTCCTGCCCTGGCCAAGAAATCCTTCTTTAAGTCCCTCATCCTATCCCAATCGTCTAACCCCCACCGCCTCTTTGCCACCTTCAACTCTCTTCTCTCCCCCTTCCTCTCTCCATTTCTGCCTCTGACTTTGCCACCTTCTTCACTTCCAAGATTGACTCCATCAGAAGCTCCATCTCCTCTACTATCACCTCTCCTTCATCTCAATCTCCACCCTCTCCTCTACTTCCTAGCCACCCACCAATGTCTACCTTCATCCCTACCTCTGCAGAAGAAATCCACTCACTTCTCTTGTCATCGTCTCCATCAACGTGCCCACTTGATCCCATCCCTTCTAATCTTCTCTGGTCTCTCTCTCCATCCACCTGCTCGCATCTTGCTCACCTCTTTAACTTATCCCTCTCTTCGGGCTTCTTCCCCTCCCCCTTTAAACATGCTCTTGTCTCCCCTATCCTTAAAAAATAACCTTGATCTCACTTCACCTTCCAATTACTGACCCATCTCCCTTGTGCCCTGGACCCTCTCCAATCTGGGTTCCGCCCCCTGCACTCCACTGAAACCGCCCTGACTAAGGTCACAAATGACCTCCTTTTTGCCAAATCTGAGGGCCACTTCTCCCTTCTCATCCTCATGGATCTGTCAGCAGCTTTTGACACCGTTGATCACCCTCTCCTGCTCCACACCCTTTGCTCCCTCGGCCTCTCTGAAACTGTTTACTCCTGGTTCTCTTCTTATCTCATGGACCGTTCCTTCTCTGTTGCAACCCCTGGCTCCTCCTTCCCTACCACTCCTCTTCCTGTTGATGTGCCCCAGGGCTCAGTTCTTGGTCCCCTTCTGTTCTCGCTCTACACCTCCTCCCTGGGTAACCTCACCTCCTCCTTTGGCTTTCAGTATCACCTTTATGCTGATGACACTCAAATCTATCTCTCCTCCCCTGACCTCTCTCCTGAACTTCTGTCAAAAGTGTCAGATTGCCTCTCGGCCTTCTCATGGATGTCTGATCGTTTTCTCAAGCTTAACATGGACAAAACTGAAATTGTAGTCTTCCCTCCTTCACGTATCCCCTCTATCCCTACTATCTCTATTACTATTGGTGACTCCACCATCTCCTCCTCCACCCAAGCCCGCTGCCTGGGCATCATCCTAGACTCCTCTCTTTCCTTCACACCCCTTATCCGTGCCCTCTCACTGTCCTGCTGCTTTCATCTCCGCAACATTGGTCGCATCAGACTCTTTTTAAATGCAGACGCCACTAAAACGCTCATTCACTTTCTTGTTATCTTCCGTCTGGACTACTGTAACATTCTCCTCTGTGGCCTCCCTCTGGTCCATCTCGGACCCCTACAAGCTATACTAAATGCTGCAGCCAGGCTCATCTTCCTCTCCCAACGCACTGCCTCCACCTCCTCTGTCAATCTCTACACTCTCTTCCTGCCCCTTTCAGAATTCTCTTCAAGCTCTTCACCACAACCTACAAGACTCCTCCTCTACCGTTCCTCCCTTATCTCCATTCACACCCCCTCCCGTCCACTCCGCTCTGCTGGTGACCATCACCTTAACTCCAACCTTATAACTACTTCTAACTCCCGCATCCAAGACTTCTCCCGGCCACCCCTCTCCACTGGAACAACTACCACTTCCTATCAGGCAATCCAGCACCCTCTAATCCTTCAAATGCTTCCTTAAAACTCACTTCTTCAGGCTAGCCTACCCTTCCTCAACCTAGGCTTACCTGCCCTCCCCATCTTCATCATTGTGTCTCCTGTTTATTTTCCCTCTCTCACTTAGCATGTTAGTGTTACAGTTGGGGCACTGTGCTTACCTCTCCTTGCTCCACGCGCCCCATCTGCCACTCTGCTCGCTCGCTCCCCGCCACCGCCAACATGCTGTTCGCATTGCCACGTGGGAGCAACGTCACCGTTCTCTCCAGGCGCGCGCTCCCGTTCTCTGTTCTCACTGTTCTCCCGGCGCTTAGGTACTTCCCCTTCCAGCGCGACGGCTGCTAACCTATCAGAGGCTAGCAGCCTCTATTTAGTCTCTCTCTGTCCTCCCGGCCAGTGCCGGTTATAGACTCTGCTTCCCCAGTATCTGTGCCTGCCTTATCTTTGCTAATTGCTCTTTTGCTCTTTTCCTGATTCTTGAGTGCCCTCCATTGTCCAGCCCTGGTCCTTGCCTGTTTTCCCTAGTGTTCCAATTCCCTCTCTTCCACCTCAGTGTATAATTCCATTTGTATTTATTCCTCTCCTTTCCTGTGAGCCTGTTTCTGTGCCCTCTAGGTAGTTGTATGAGTGTGTGTGTGTGTGTGTGTGTGTGTGTGTGTGTGTATGTAAGTCCCAGTTAGTCAGTTTGTCCAGTTAGTTTTTGTCTCTCCCTTCATTCTTTGTCTCTGTTTTGTGTTCTCTGTAGTTAGTCACGGTCCAGTCACTTCTGGTTCCGCTTTTGCTATTCCTCCCTTTATCTTCTCCATTCCCTGCTACCCCATTTCACTTTTCCGGGTATACTCTATAGGGTGTAACCTGACGGATACCTACCAGCTCCAGACTATCCCCACCATCAGGGGCCCTAGCGAACACTCGGGCCGACTTCAGGCTCTACTAACTGGTGAGTTACCCAGCTTCCTTGTTCCTCTCGACGGCCACCTCGGTACTTGTCCAGGTAATTCCGGTGGTGCCATAACAGTATAACCGGCCAAACACACGTTACCACAGTCGCTGGTAACATGGATGCCACGTCCGAGGCTATCAACGCTCTTATAGCCCAAGTTTCCAACTTGGGACAGATCGTACAGAACCTCACGGCAAAAGTCCAGTCTCAGGATCACACCATTGCTTCACTCCAGTCCTCCAACCAAGCCAGTCCGGCGTGCGCATCCGCTCCCGCTCCACCTCAGGCTACTATGGATGTCAAGGCAAATCTCCTGGATCGCTTTACTGGTGAGAGATCACAGTTTCTCTTGTTCAGAGAAGGCTGTAAATTATACTTCCAGTTGAGGCCCAACTCTTCCGGCACCGAACTCCAGAAGGTTGGTCTGGTCATCTCCTTGGTGCAGGGAGATCCTCAAGCCTGGGCTTTCAGTTTGTCTCCCCAGGATCCAGCCCGTCAATCGGTGGATGCATTTTTTGATGCCCTTGGATTACTGTATGATGATCCAGATCGTCTAGCTACGGCGGTGGCCAAATTATGGGCTCTTCGCCAAGGAAGAAGGTCTGCTGAGGAGTACTTCACAGAATTCCGACGCTGGGCACAGGATTCGTGGTGGAACGACCCTGCATTGTGCAGTCAATTCCGGGTGGGTCTTTCCGAACAGGTGAAAGACTCACTGGTTCAGTTTCCTGTAGCTCAAACCCTTGACAATCTCATGCAACTTTCCATAAAGGTGGATCGTCACCTCAAGGAGCGTCGTTTGGAGAAAGACTCTTTCACCTCCTTTACACCAGTCCATCTCTCTTCAGACACATTGGTCACCGAAGAACCTATGCAGATAGGTTCTTATCGCTTAACCAAACAGGAGAAGACTCGGCGCCGTACCCTGGGATTGTGTCTATACTGCGGAGGGAAGGCTCACCAGGCAGAGAATTGTCCCAACAAGAACACTCAGTCGGGAAATGCCTAACCCAGTCGGAGATTGAGGGGCTCCGTCTGGGTGTTCACCTGATTTCTAATAAGAATTCCCTTCTACTCCCCATCTGCCTTCACCTTAACTCTCATAAGCTCTCCCTCTCGGCATTTATTGATAGTGGAGCTGCCGGGAACTTCATTGATGAGGTCCTCGTGTGGTCTTATGGTCTGGAGACCAAGACCATTTCCTCCCCGGTCACAGCTTGTGGACTTGATGGAAGACCCCTTTCCGACGTTACCATTCTCAAGTGTACTCTCCCACTCCGACTAACTATTGGTGTTTGTCATTCCGAATTGGTGGAGTTTTTCATCATTAATTGTCCGGAGGCCCAAGTTGTCCTTGGTCATCCCTGGCTTCAGGCCCACAATCCTCGCATCGACTGGGTTAGTGGTGAGATCAGCGCCTGGAGCGACTCTTGTGTTGGACACTGTCTCTCCCGTCCGGTACGCTTAGGACAATCCTCTATTGTTAATATTCCACTACAGTATGCTGACTTCGCAGATGTTTTTTCTGACCAAGCCTCGGAGGAATTACCTCCTCATCAGACCTCCGATTGTGTCATCGATCTTAAACTTAATGCTATTCTCCCCAAGGGGAGATTATTCTCTCTATCTCACCCAGAGTCCACGGCTGTGGATGAGTATATTCGGGACAGTCTCCGCAAGGGATTCATCCAGCCCTCGAAATCCCCAGTCAGAGCGGGGTTTTTCTTTGTTGCTAAAAAGGATGGATCACTTAGGCCGTGCATCAATTACCGGGCATTAAATAAGATTACGATCAGGAACTCATATCCCATTCCTCGTATTTCAGATTTATTTGATCAACTCAAGGGAGCCACCATCTACTCCAAGATCGACCTCAGAGGGGCTTACAATCTGGTGAGGATTCGTGAGGGAGATGATTGAAAGACGGCATTCAATACGCATTCTGGACATTGGGCCTGATCCTGAGCTAAGGCCGCCGTCGCTAGTACGGCGGCCATAGCTCTAATGCGCATGCGCCGGGCAGATGTTGCCCGGCGTTACTATGGAAACGCCCGATCTATGATCGGGCGTCCATAGTAGCGGCGTTGGGACGCTGGAGGGGACGTCCCAACGCTGACGTTACTCCTGGAGGGCGGGGGGAGGTAAGTAAATCAGGCTAGGGGGGCAGGCTAGGCGACCATACGCTCCTGTGTGAGCGTATGGCCCCTTCCTTATGCCGGGCGAATCTAGGGTAGCCTTCACCCGGCGTAAGGAAGGGGCCATACGCCCGCACAGGGGGAGTGCCAGGGGGAGTCAGCGATGTAACGCTGAGCGTTAGCACGCTCAGCGCTACATCGTTGATCTGGATCAGGCCCAATT
>WWET01002352.1:97183-117732 GCA_011038615.1 Limnodynastes dumerilii
CTCTGAATCTACCACCCTCCAGTTTATATTCATGTCCTCGTGTTCTATTACACCTCTTCCATTGAATAATGCCCCCTCCTGTATCTGGTTACAACTGAATCTACCGCCCTCCAGTTTATATTCATGTCCTCGTGTTCTATTACACCTCTTCCATTGAATAATGCCCCCTCCTGTATCTGGTTACAACCCTTGATATATGTGAACGCTGCTGTCATATCCCCCTGGCTCTTCTCTGCTCCAAGCTATACATGTTACTTCCTCTAGCCTTTGTACATACATCCATACATATACATGTATATACATACACACACACACACACACACACACACACACACACATACACACACACTTTTACACTTACTTATATACACACACACACACACACTTTTACTTTTCAACAGATAAGAGCCGATGAAAGGAAGGACAGGAAGTGTGGGTGGATCTTAGCAGCAGAAGCCAAAGCAGCTCCGCATTGAAGAATCTTTGCCCTAGTGCCAGAAAATCAGCCAGTGAGGGAGTAGCATAAGGACATCTGCTACTCCCTCATTGGCTGATTTTCTGGCACTAGGGGAAAGCTTCATCAGTGCGGAGCTGCTTTAGCTGAAGCAGAAAATCTACTGCTGATAGTGACTTCCTCCGTTCTGCAGCAGCTCTGTGTACCGTCCCAGCCCCCCAGCAGCCCATCTGGCATTTGCCAGAACTGCCCTATGGCCAGTCCGGCTCTGCTCCAAATAGAGCATATATCTCATCCATCTTGTTGTTTTGTTATCGCAAAACATAATAGTTTAGCTTCCAAACCCTCAATATATTTGCAGAAAAAGTGATATTACTCCAAATAGTCATATCTCATACATATTTAAAAATTCATTTATGTCATTTTTGTACATAGTACGTTAGATACGTACCATTCCATAATATATGGATAAGTCTATTATTAATTAACATGACACAAAATGTGTCTAGGAGTATATCTCACATCACATAATTACATCCATTCTTCACAATCACCTATAGGTCTATGGGGGCCCCTGGGCAACTACATCGTGGGGGGCCCCTGCTTCACATTAACATACAGACAAATTTCCCCCCTATTTATTTGTGTTTAGTTAGCCTTATTGCCCCCTGCTTCTGTGTCCAGCCAGCCTTATTGCCTTGTTATGTGTATCCAGTCAGCCTTATTGTCCCCTCATTCTGTGTCCAGTCAGCCTTATTGCCTTTTTATGTGTATCCACTCAGCCTTATTGCCCCTCCTTCTATGTCCAGCCAGCCTTATTGCCCCCTCTTTATTTCTGCCTAGTCAGCCTTATTTTTCTTTCCTGTTTGTCCAACCAGCCTTATTTCCCCTCCTTCTGTGTCCAACCAGTCTTATTGCCCCTCCTTCTGTGTCCAGTCAGCTTTATACCCCCTCTTTCTGTATATTCAACCAGCCTTATACCCCTTCTTTATTTGGGTCCAGTCAGCCTTATTAGCCCCTGCCTTCTGTTTGTTCATTTAACCTTATTGCCCCCCTTTTTGTGTCCATTCAGCCTTATTGCTTTTATGTCCACGTAACACTATTGCCTCCCCTTTGTGTCCACCCAGTCTTTGTGCCCCCTCTATGTTCATTTCCCAATCCTCAACCACTTTCTTTAAAAACTGTATAATAAACTTACCTTTGCTGCCTTTCCTCCGGCTCTGTCCTCTGCTGTGCACGCTCTGAAGAATTGTGACGCTAACGTCACCTTAGGTCATGCTGGCATCTTGTAAACACAGCAGTGGCGGACTTCTGGTTCCAGTGGCCATGTAAGCGGTCACGGACTCGTAGCGCTCTGCCACCCTGACCAAATCCCCTGCATATTCTGCAAATTTACCCGGCTATTGAGGTAAAAAACCTACTCCCATCTCTCATCTAATCTGTTCTCCAGCCGATGGAACGTTTCCTCACGCCGATGCCCTCCCGCACTCAGAAACAAAAGCTGATCGCACAGAAGCAGGCCTCCAAAATGGCGTCTGTCACCAGAGCTGCTGCAGCGGGAACTCCTGCGGCTAATACAGAGGTCCCCTCCGTTGGTGATCCACCCCTCCTGGACTCCGCTGCTCAGCCTGCTCCCCCAATGGATCCTGTCTGCTACGAAGATGTAGTCAGGGCAATAAATGCCACTATGGGCTCTCTCCTACAGGCACAAGCTTTTAAGTTTACGGAGGCAATCCATACACTGGGTGAACAACTTCAACAATATCCCATAGTGTCTTGGAAGTGGAGCACAGAGCAGGGGAGCTATATGAAGATATATCCACGCTTAAAAAGCGAGTCCAGAGTGGAAACAAAGATTGTAAGCTACTTTGGGCCAAGATGGACGACCTGGAAAACAGGTCCAGTCGCAACAACCTGCGGATTATCGGATTGCCCGAATCGCTTAAAGGCCCAGCTTTGTTTGATTTCCTGACGCACACTTTTCCCAGGCTGCTGGATGTCCAGGAGGTACTGACCTTGCAGTTGAACGGGTGCATTGCCTGGGAGCTCCACAAGATGATCTGACAACCCGCCCCAGACCGGTAATTTTCCACAGCCTCAACTTTGCGCACAAGGCAATGCTCTGGGCCGCCAGCAGAAAGAAACCCATTTTGACCTGGGAGGGATGCAAGCTACGAGTGTTCCTGGACTACTCGGCTGATGTTTCCAAGGCCAGAGTTCTCAGAGGTGTGCTCAATGCTGATAAAGAAAGAGCAACGATTCGAGCTCCTGTCGCCGGCGCGCCTGAGAGTCTTCTCTGGTGACACCTATAAAGATTTTTCGTTGGTGGACGCAGCTAAAGCTTATTTGACAGGCACACAAGCGAATTCTACTTGACTAATTCTTATACTCTGGACGAGGACTCTGTTGGAATTGAAGGCCGGTAACATTTTGTGTCTCCTTCATGGACGCATACATTTCTTTATTCTTAGTACTATGGCGGTGGTACACATTTGGGGATGTGGGGAGCCAGGCGATGCTTTGAGATAGGGCCATACCCTTACATTATGTACCCATGATTGACCACAATTAATTCCTGGCTGTTATTTTAAGTAATATACAAGGGATGTTCTATAAGGCACTGTTACAATTAACCAGAACCTAAATATTTCAGAGGAGAAGGGAAGGGTGGCATAGAGTTATTTGGTATTACATTTTATCTCCTTTATTGATTTACCCGGAAGTAGAAAAGACAAAAGCTCAGGCTTGGGCAGTGGGGTGGATTTTCTCCTCTCTGTCTGTCAAAATTAGTATGTTTGTTCTTTACTATACAAGTTTACTAATAGTTTTGCATATGTTTTGTTGTTTGCAATGCATCCGTTTGATGTGTTCAGTTTCTTTCACCGACCATTACAGAAGTGCTCTATCAAATGTCCTTTTTTATGTTTTCCTGTCTAACCAAAGCATTATCCGTTACAATTGTGAATGCTTTCTTTATTCACTAGGCTTTAATGTGTTGTAAGTAGCCATGTCTGTTATTAGAATAGGGACATGGAACATTGGAGGAATTCATTCTCCGATAAAACGTAAAAGGATGCGCTTTCATATCTAAAAAAATTAAAATTAGCTGTAATTCTCATACAAGAATCCCACCTGCTGGACGACGAGGCAGCTAAACTCAATGCTCAAGGGTTTAATGTACTAGCCTCAGCTCCATACTCCACTAAGGCCAGAGGGGTGCTAACTCTTATTCGCATAGGTTTATCATACGAAATACACTCACAAATAATTGATAAGAATGGTAGATACCTAATATTAGTGATCACTTTGAATAGAAAACAATTCGTTCTCTGCAATATATACACACACACACCGAATGCCTACAACAAGGCCTTCTTTCTAAAACTATTATGGTTGCTGTATCAGCATGCAGATGCCACATTAATTATTGGAGGTGACATGAATCTGACGGCATCCAAAATCTTAGACAAACAATACCCCAATAGGGGCCATGTGAGACAACCTAAACTGGGGGTTAATCAATTCGCTAGCGAATTGGGTTTGGTGGATCTCTGGAGGGTGAGACACCCAGCAGAGAGGCAATTTTCGTGTTTGTCTGCTGCGTTTGGCTCGCTCTCCAGGATAGACTACCTACTAGTATCTGAATCTCTGCTCTCTCTATAGCCTCTAAGGTTGAAATGGAACCGATAACTATATCGGACCACGCGGTGGTCTGGGCACAATTGGAGGTAGAGACTTCTGAAAATACACCGAGAATTTGGCGCTTTCCCTCTTATTTGTCTAATTTCCTGACCTTTAGGAATAGACTAAAAGCAATCTGGTTTGAATATTGTGAAAGTAATAAATAACACGTAGATAATCCTTTCTTATTCTGTCAGGCATTTAAAACGGTGGCCAGGGGGGCTATAATCTCGTATGCTGTCAAACGTAGAAAGGAATTAGATAAAGAGTTTGTGGAAGCTAGCAGGCCCTAACAAAAGCTTATCAGTCCTTTCTAGCACATCCCACAGATTCCACCTCCAGACTATACTATATTAGTAAGACACACTTTGAGGGGACTGTGACTTGCCTGGCTGATAGATCATCAGCGTACAGAAACTACAAATTTCATAAATGGGGGAATAAACCGGGCAGGTTGATGTCTAACCTGATTAGAGGCGACATTAAATCTACATGTATTGCCGTACTGGATGATAAATCGGGCACGCTGGTCCACCAGAATGCTGACATAGTGTCTTCCCTCAAACAGTATTACAAGGAATTATACAACAAGCAGCAATTAATACACTTAACAAAGCAAATTTCTGGGACAATATACAGGTTCCAACCATTGCCTCACAGCAAGCTTCTGCACTGATATCCCCGATTACCTTATTGGAGGTTAAGGAAGCCATTAAACACCTCAAGCCGTTAAAATCACCTGGCCCAGATGGCTTCAGTGGTGACTTTTACAAAATTCTCTGTGAGGAAATAGACCCCCACCTGCAAAAAAATTTTAATAACATATTGCAGACCCGGCTTATTTTAATGCTGCATTTGTGAGAGTTATCCCAAAACCGGGTAGAAATTGTGCTTTTCCTAGTTCCTACCGCCCAATTTCACTTCTTAATATCGACTACAAGCTCTTCACGAAAATCCTTGCAGATCGGGATTATCCACAACGACCAAACAGGATTTATCCTGGGGAGGCATTCGGTGGTGAACATTAGGACAGTGCACACCGTGATCCAGCACATTGAAACCACTAAAAATATAGACCTCAATCTAATTCTCTCCCTAGACTCCGAGAAGGCCTTCGATATGATCTCATGGGATCATTTGTGGGAATCGCTCTCCCGTTTTGGATTCCCGGAGGCCTTCTCGGATGTTCTACATTCCCTGTATATGTCCCTGTACACTCAAATTATTGGTAATGGGTCTCTCTCACAACCTTTTTGTATTGAAAGGGGGACATGTCATTGATGCCCCCTTTTGCCCCTATTGTTTGCCTTGGCTTTGGAGCCGTTAGCTGTCGCATTACGCCAGTTACCTGACTATCATGGTATCGCAGTGGGCAACGTCGAGGCTAAACTTGCGTTGTTCGCTGACGATATGTTACTCCTGGTCTCGAGGCCAGATGAGTATATTCCAGCTATAACTGAAATATTTCAAGCATTCGGCACATTCGCCTGCTACAAAATTAATTTTGCTAAATCGGAGGCGCTGCTTCTGTCTGGGCCCAGGCAGTCATACAACCAATGTTAAGCTTTAGATCCCTTCAGGGTAGCAGATAATAAAATAAAATATTTAGGTGTCCATATTACATCCAACATACAATCCCTGTACAAAGCAAATTATACACCTGCTATACATTCAATAGCGCAATCACTCCAAAAATGGAGCTCCCTTCCTCTATCCACTCTGGGCAGAGTGGCACTAATTAAAACTGTACTATTACCCAGAATCACCTACCTCATACAGATGCTTCCTATCTCCATGTCTAAACCAGATATTGAGAAATGTATGGGGCTGTTTATTTGATTTGTATGGAACAACAAGAAAGCCAGGGTGGCTAGACGCAGGCTACAACTTAGACGCAAGGAGGGAGGGTGTGGTTTTCCTGACCTTAAATCCTTTATTTATGGTTCGGCGTTTAGATATATAACAGATTGGGTCTTCGATAGACAGCATTACTAACAAGAAATTGGAGTCAGAAACCATTAAGCCCTTCTCCTGGGCAGCCCTTCTACACGTACCTAGGGATAAAATTCCTGGTGATATAGCTCAAAATATCCTTTTCCGTGATGCCTATTCCGTATGGGTGGCAGTTAATAAAAAATTTCAAAACCCTCCAAGATTCTCCCCACATGCCACGTTTTGGGGTAACCCTTTATTTGAACCAGGACTACACAATCCCAAATTCTATCCCTGGAAAGAAAAGGGTATCAGCGCGATAAAAGACATATTCGACCCGGGCGGTACACTCAGATCCTTTCAATACCTGAAAGACAAATTTAATATCCCTAATCGACAACTTTTCATGTATTTACAAGCCCGTCATTATGCGCAACACAATGTCAGAGCTACGAAATGCCCCAACTACTTTTAAATCCCTCATGACTTTCTTGGACAAGCATCCATTCCACATTAGATATGTATCGGAACACCTCTTGATGGTAGACCACTCTACTTTGTGGAAGAGACCGGCTCTGGTGTGGTCGAGAGACCTTGGAAAGACGGTAACTTCAGAAGACCTCTTGGACCATTTTGAGTCAACACAAAAAATGGACGATGGAGGAAAAGAGCTGAATGTAGTGGTGGCAGTACTGGGATCTCTCTGCCATCGTCGCTATGAGGTAAGTAAAGTATGGATGGATTTAGAGGGTGGGGGGGAGTTGTGGGGAGGGAATTAATAGAGGGAGTTTTTTTTTTTTTTAAATTCTACTCACCATCGGAGCATGCGCAGTAGCGTCACAACATGTGGACGCTACTTCGCATGCGTATAGCGGTGAGGAGCAGAATGGCTTTTATATAAATAGATTAGTTTATAGAACTCTTCTTCAGTTTGTACAATATACATGCCAAATTAGACATCTTAAAGCATTTCCTGCTTGTTCAACTGAAAATGGAATCATTTACATCATTTCAAATGCCAAAAGGTCATTAAACTCAAACTGTGTAAACCTAATGCTAAGTCAACATTTACTAGAAACACACAAGGATTATAATTCAATAAAACAGACATAAAATCATTAACTTGACTTCACCATTATCTTTCCTACATCACTAAAGAGATGTCTCCATAAACTAGTTGTGCAAAACTACTTGTTCAAAGCGGGTTCACACATGGAGCTGCTATCTGCACCATCATATCTGAGGCTATCATGGAGGTATTGATTCACAGAAATCTGAGATTTGTGGCGTGGACATTGTAGGAAGTTTGTTAATTACTTTGGGCCTGATCCAGACCTACGCTGGTGTGCGTAGCGTATTATCGCCAAACGTACCACCGATGCACGGCAATAGGCACTCCCCTTGTTCGTACCTAGTTTAGCATCCATACACTCGGCAAACCCTACCCTAACTTTTTTGTTTGTTCCCGCGGCCGGCCGTACGTTCATTGCGTATTAACGACGCTTAGCACGCCCATACTGTACAATTTAAATGGCTCCCCATGCCTATATTCCTTAACTCCAGCGTCCATACGAACTTCATACTATAAACACGCCCCTTCGTCGGTAAAAACGCAAAGTATACAGACGTCGGAATTGCAAAAATCAGTGTTTTACTACCGGAAGTTGTCACTAGGCGCATGCGTGGTGCGTTTTTTCTGCCGATTTTACGCTTACGATCAGCGTTAGCTCGCAAGCGTGCGTTGTTCTGGATCAGGCCCTTTGGCACTTTGGAGGGTGGCCACCCATTGTTCACCTATTTTCATCGAGCTCATCCAGCTGACGGCACTAGCAGCATATAAGGAAGACTGGGCGCTTCGTTTCATCTCCCGAAGATTGGGTAATACCCTGCCTTCGTTGCCCTATTATGCACAGATACTTAACTAATTTATTTGGATTCTGAATATACCAATAGCCTTCTGTTGTCCATATAACATCATCTTTCATCTCTGATTTGCTTTCGAATCAAAAGTAAATACAATTGACATCTTTGGAGCTTAGGCTCTGTATTCTTCCTAATTCCTGGAAAATTTGGTGCATTTGAATTGCTAATTGTTTAGCTCCATTTATGTGTTTTTAATGTTTTGAATAAATTTATTGTATCAGGTTGCCATTTATATGTTATTTAACAGAACCAATCATTAAACATATACTTTTTTTTATATACAATATTAGCGCTGTTTATACAACTTGTTGTATTATATTACTTTTCTCTTAAAGGGAAAGTAGCAAAATCTCCCATACAGCTGCTTCCTCCTATCAGCGTCAAAAGGTTTCCTTTCTCTCTTTTACCTCTCTGCTAGTTGCCTTTTTGATCCCCTGGTTGTTGCTAAGCAACTAGAATACACTAACTCTGAAAGGCCTGCAGAAGTCACTCCAGGTGCTAGCCTGATTAATACCCCCTCAGCTGCTGCATAACAGCCAGGATTCAGACCAACCAGAGCTGGGAGGCTCTGCAGCTCTGATTGGTTGTTAGTGTTTAAATACCCAGCAAGGAGGACTCTCCCTGGCTGGTGATATTGCATGCTCTAGCCTTTTTATCAGTTTGGTAAATTCTTGTCTGGTTTTTGCTGTGTTCTGCTGTTCAATTGCCTTGTCATTCTGGTATCTGTGCTCTTGTCTTTCCTTGTCCTGTCATTTGTTTTATTTATCCATTACCCTGTTTATCCTTGCTATTTGTGTTTGTTACCTGGCTTCCTGCATTCCTCTCTCTATTGTGTTTATCCCTCTGACGTTGGATCATTAACTCTGCCCAGGCGCATAGGGAGGGTGGTTCCGGTGGTGCGTGATCTCCAGACGCGGAAATGAACAGGTGGTGCCGACGGGAGTCCGGCAGCTGTTAAATCTCTGACAGTTTGCCGGCTCCAGGCGCACTGATTCTACTGCTTCGTGCTTGTGATGTTCTAATGTCACAGGCATGAATAGCAGAGCTGTGGCGCAGAAGTGCAGAGCTGAACAGGTAAGTTTTCCACACGGTAATATTGAATACCTGAATAAATATATAACGGTGAGGGGATAACATTTGGGAGGGGAACAGCACAAGGGGAGATGATGGGAAGAGGGAGCAAATGAGGTGAGGGAAAGATTATAAAGAAGATAAAAAAAATCAAGTGAAGGTGATGAGAATTGGGAGATGATAAATGGAGAGAAGGGGATGATAAGAATCGGATGGTGATGAATGTGGAGGGGGAGCTGATGAAGTGAATTGGGTGGGGGAGCTGATGAAAAGGGGAGGGGGAGATGAGGAAGAGGATAAAGAAATTATAAAGGGGAGGGGGAGATGAGGAAGGGGATTGAGAAATTATAAAGGGTAGGGGGGGAGATGATGAAGAGGATAGAGAAATTATACAGGGGTGGGGGAGATGAAGAAGGGGAAAGAGAATGTGCAGGGGGGTGATGAGGAGAATGGGAAGATGATAAATACAGCACAGAGGAGGTGGCGCCGCACTATACCTTTGCTCCGGGCACCAAGGCATGCTTGCTACACCTCTGCCTCTACCCTTATCTGTTTGTGTATGGTGCAGGGTGCTTGTTTATTCTCATGATTGAGTTTTTTTCATCTTTTGCGTGCCATGTCTTCAAGCTTTGCCTGCCGTCCTGGATTTCCTTCTATTGATGTGCCTTACATCCAGCTCATGCATGTACAGTTGTCCCTTATATGTTGTTTCACATAAGACATTATAGACATGTGTGCAGATTACACTGCATCCTACATGCCCATTGTCCTGTGCTCTGTACTTGTATACACTTTTAGTCTCGCAGATGAGACTTTTTATTCACATTTATTATTATTATTATTATTATTATTATTATTATTGTTTTAGCATTGCCATAGTGACCAGGGGTCGGATTCACAACCACACGGACGTATTGCATATACGTCCGGTGTTGTGAATCCGGCCCCAGGTCACTGACTGGTGACGTCATGTCTGACACCTGCCGACACCATCAGCAACCATTTGGATTAGTAAGAAGGAGGGTTCTTGGGGTGATGGGCAAGTTATTTAAGCATTTTCACTGTATTCAAAATGGTTAATCTGTTCCCTAAGGAAAGGTGAATAAAGACCTGAATCAATGCACATTATTTTTTGTATTTCTGAGTGCCGGTCTCCAGCTTTGTATTTTATTGAAGATTGGATGTTCTTCATTGACCAGGCACCGGAATAAGTTGCTACTTATTTGGAAGTTACAAAGTCACGTCCACTTTACTGAGTACACTGCTCAAATAAATAAAGGGAACACTAAAATAACACATCCTAGATCTGAATGAATGAAATATTCTTATTAAATACTTTCTTACATAGTTGAATGTGCTGATAACAAAATCACACTAAAATTATCAATGGAAATCAAATTTATTAACCCATGGAGGTCTGGATTTGAAATCACCCTCAAAATTAAAGTGGAAAAACACACTACAGGCTGATCCAACTTTGATGTAATGTTCTTAAAACAAGTCAAAATGAGGCTCAGTAGTGTGTGTGGCCTCCACGTGCCTCTATGACCTCCCTACAATGCCTGGGCATGCTCATGATGAGGTGGCGGATGGTCTCCTGAGGGATCTCCTCCCAGACCTGGACTAAAGCATCCGCCAACTCCTGGACAGTCTGTGGTGCAACACTGAAATAATTATGTTTATTAAAAGATTCTCAGATTTACAAGGGTATGTCATAAAAAGAGTGGCTTCAGAAGATAAGCCTTTGACACAGTGACAAGGTGAATGACTCTGTAGAAGACCAGAAGAGTGAGAATCTGTAATGGTAAAATGCTTCAAAGATACAAATGATAACTTATAATATAATGAGACACTGAAGATATGATCTCAGCATTAGAGGCAAAAAGAAAGAAGCAAATTTGCACCTTTGTAAAACCATGTTTCACTGCAGTTGTTTCAGTTTGAAATGTGAGGACAAATTTATGTTTGGGGAAGGCACATCGAGGACCCACTGTAAATTACAGTGTAAAAAATATTTGTGTGATACTTTATATATAAAAGGAGTCAGTGTTTCCCTGCATGCAGCACAAAAGTTACCCTACAATACTTGCCTTTATAATATGGTTTGTCCAAGTGCACATGTGGTGAATCAGACCTTGAATGAATGCAAACTACTTTAGATAAATCGATAATGATTAGTAAAAAAAAATAAAGAAGAATATGTTTTTTTGGTTTTATAATTTAAAATCTACTAGTAAATTTAACATAACAATCTACTATAAATAAAAAAAAATGTAATGTTATTTTCCATCAATTCATCAAAGTATAATTTTACGATCATAAATTGTGGCATAATGATAGGTATTTAAATGCAAAAAGCTAATATTTTGGGTAAACATCATTGCACACTATTTGATTTTAATATATTCATGTTTAAATCAAATGTTTTATTGTTCTAATTTGTTTTGCTGGAAGTTCCCATAGCGTGGCATACTAATTGTTTTTTTGTGACAGTATCTGCATTCGCATAGATACTTTTCACTAAACTACTTCATGGCAACAATTAATTGTGCTGCTTAATGAAGTGCAACTCCCATGTTTACCAGTTAGCTTGCAAAGAAAGTAATTAAAAATTATGTGTAGTCAATGATATCAACATGACAGTGAAACTAGCATTGCAATTCCTCTTGGCTTTCTTTCACACCCATGAAAATCAATATCATTGTGACAAGTCGTGTTCATTTTATGTATTCAAACTCAATACATCTGGACTCACTATTCTTTTGTTTAGGTACAACCTTTTTATGTCAAGGCAAATATATGTTTAAATGTACAAGATGCTTAAATTACTAGATATACAAAAATAGTGCTATTACCACTGTTGATAAATCTTTATTTAAATATCTTTTGAAATGACTAATTTATAACAATGTAGGAATAGCCAAATAACCAAACAGTATATAACTGTATATGACCGAACTGTCAGCAGTCCAGTTCAAACTATTTTTTGCCAGTTTATTTTATCTTTTTGAAAGAACTAATTTGATCGACTATTTAGGTAGCAGAGCAGTTTATATTAAGACGGATAATATTTGGTGTAATATTCTAAATGCTTTTTAAGTACTTTTAAATATAGAATGTTTAAATAAACCATTGAATATATTTTGTAAGACCTGTGTTCTAGTGTTTTTTTTTTAGCCACTGAGAGTAACTTAATAACTTTTTATATAAGATTGATATTACAGCGCTGTCCTCCTTTTCTCTATATGGAGGGACAGAACTACTTTAATTAAGTTCCGTAAGATAGGACTTACTATCGTCAATTATTTGTAACATCTGGTGGGCACATGCGCCCTGCCATCAATATAGCCTACTTATGCACTTTGCGTAAGTAAGTGGGTTAACATTCTTGGATCTGGATCCAATCCTAAATGTGAAAGTTCATCATTAAAGCGTTCACAAATAGAATGTTAGATTTATGAAGATTTTGTTTTGTGAAATGAAATAAAAATCCTCTGCAATGGGTGTACATAGCAGAATGTGTCAGTCAAAAATATAATAACATTAATTTGAATACACCAAAAAATAATTACTAATGAAATAAGATTTAAAAAATGCTGCCCAAAAAGAATAACAATCAACACAGAAGGTTTCTACCAAGTGTTCCTGGTGTCACAAGCACATAGGTTCGGTGATAAACTAAGCAAATGCCCAGAATGATCATCTGGTGGAAATTCTAGACGAGAAGCAGGGGGAAAGTTTGTAAGAATCAGTGGTTTAAAATCTTTTGGATCACAGCTGATACGTTTGCAAGATAAGTCCTGTTTCTTAAAGTTATTATGCTACATTGAAAAAAGGTGGGAATAGAATATATAAATTCAGAACATTCAAATACAGAAAACAAATAAGAAAAACAATAAAAGAGTAAAAACAGAGAAAATGATAATGATAGAACATGCCTTGTATAAACATGACTGCATGACTGAGAATCTTATATATTATCTATACTGGAGCAGGGTCAGTTAAGCAAAAAAAAAAAAATCAAATTTCTACATGTTGTTTAAAATAAGATTGATTTCTCTTTAACATGCTTTTATAAGTTAATTTTAAGAAAGTAGCAGTCAATGTCAAAGTAAAAACCTGTAGTGATCATAGCATTAGTAGGCTGCAGCTGCTTTTGGTATACATATTTACATAAGCAGCGTTTACAGACCTCAGAAGAGGAAGAATTATACTCCTAGTTATAATCATATACTCATAATTTGGGAAACATAATTGTATTATACAAAAAGGGAAAAAGAAAGGATCCAATATGAACTAATAATAGGGAATAGACAAGGAACAGAAACCCAGTAATGGCTGCAGGACTGAAAAATATCGACATTCCTCTCATAGAAAATGAAAAGACGATTGCATAGTACCAATAGTATGGCTTTCTGGAAAGAAAAAGACAAAACATATATGTGAAAAAAAAGAAGTTTGTATTATGTCACCCACCTCTATCATGCTGTACTGTATGTAGAAACTAGATGTAGCAATGAATGAGGCTTTATATTACAGAGCGACATAAGTATTAATGCCAACTGCAGACAATGTACTTGATAAATGTATTTGGTTGAAAATGAAATATCACAAAATAATATATTAATTAAAGGAGGTGAAAAAAATACATGAATCATTATACATCATATAAAAAGGTAGATAGTTAGAGTGGAAACTAAAATCACAATGATAGTGATACTAAAATAATATTTTTTAAAATTAAAATATATAAAACATATATTTCTAACTTTAAAACCAATAACCATAAAAAGGTATTAATTGTTATTAAAGAACATCCTGGAAAGTTTTTAACTGATAAAAGATGGATATATGGGATTCAAAAGAAGAGAATATAGTATAATTAATAAAATTCAAAAAGATGGAGATTTAGTCAATACAATTAATCAAAGGCTTCATAAACTTCATATATTTTATTGTCCAAAAATCAGAATGTAATTGTCATGATCACAGTATTTTTCTTTGTTTACCTTCACAGGTCTCTTTTGTTGCTGGTATACACTTCCTGGTTTGGTTCTGCCCTCTTTCACACAGGTGTTCTCATTATGTTATCTTACCTCAGTTTTATCATTTAAAACCCTCACTGCACTCCCTTGTCAGAGCAAGAGGTTTAATTTGTCTGCTGATTTGCGTCCTCAAGCTTGCTTGTGTGTTCTGGCTCCCTGGTTCCTGGTCGTGTCTCATGTGCTCAGTTCCAATTATTAGTCTACTCCTCATGTCTCTGGTTCTAGAAATCCTTGTATCTCTGGTTCATCTTCATGCCTCTGGTTCCTGCACTTCTCATGCTCTATGTTTACCATTGTCTCTAGCATACGTTAGCCATACCTCCACTACCTGTCTGCACTATTCCTTAGATCCTGTTCACCATCCCAGCGTCTGTGCACTTTACCATAATGTTGCGACCCAAGACCGGAGCTGAGCCATAGTATGACAGTACTACATATTAAGAACTGAATAAAATTGAGTAAAATGTAAATAAAAATCATTGTGAACTAAAAAGGAGTTAATCTGGACTAAAAAGGGTTTAGGTCTAAAAAAGTATAAGAATTAAAAGGGATTTTAGGACTATGGGCTTGATCCAGACCTAGTTAAGTGCTTGAACTTAGTTACTCCTGGGCTAAACCATGTTGATTTCAGGGGGAGTCAATTTAATTGTATTCTTTGCATGCAGGGATATTTCTTTGAATTGCTTACTGCACACAGATACTGACCAGCTTTACTATCACACTGTTATTAAGACTTAATTAAGACTAATTTCAAGCACTTACTTAAGTCTGGATCCAGCCCAAAGACCCCATAGGGCTGCAGTGAAGATAAACGGCAGGCAGGGACCCATTTGAGCACCAGATCAGGCAGGGGTTAAAAGGTTAGAAGGGGGGGTAATTAGGATTGGGTGGGTAGGGAGCTAGTGAGGTAGTTTGTTGTGAATTAGGATTGGTGGGTTAGTTAAAATGGGGATGGTTAGGTAGTTCATATAAGGGGTCCTTAGAGGAGGAACTTCCTCCTTCTCATCGGAAATTTTCCCTCCCTCCCATAAAGTTTAGGAATTTGTTTAATATGTTTTTTTTCCCCATTCAGACGGTGCATGGTTTGGCCATAGCAGTGGGGGATCAGCAAGGTTATTGGCGCATTTTGGGGGAACGTTAAATTTCAAGCAATCAATCTGTTGAGAAACAAACCAGGAGAGTTGCGCAGATACCATTCCTTAATGGATGGGTTTATTAGGTATGTCACCTTCCAGGTTCTGGGGTGTGCTTTATGATTGGGTTGGTGGGTATGGTCGTTTGCTGGTAAGTGCCAAGGTTGTTTAGCATATGTTAGTTAAGTGTTAGATAAGTGCTGATTCTGCTATTTGGGCCACCCATTCATTGCTGGATGACACAGCGTTAGTCATCAAACACAATTCGGCCCAATTATATTCTAATTAATAAAACCATGTTCCCATTTTAAAGGCAGCTATATGTATATGTCTCTGTGTTTATATGTCTCAGCTATATGTCTCTGTGTATTTATTTCAGTTGTGTTTGGCTGACTGGTGCGTGAATGGGGCTATGCCGTTTGCCGTTTAATGGTTCCACTAATGCATTGTATACTGCTATTGCTATTAAAACTACTATTTTAATGTGTGAAAGAAGTAACTTATAAATCACCAATAGAAAAAATATCAGAACAGAACTTGTTACAGCCAATAACCAATGCATTTCCTCAGGGCCACCTTCATCAAATGCAGAGCCTGGGACCCAGCCACGGGGCCAACCCTAGGTGACGTCACTGGAGATGTCACATAGGGGCGGGGCCCAGCAGACACAATTTAACAGCGGTCCGGAGCGCAGGGAAAAATGTCCCTACACATTGGCCGACTACATTAATTTATTGGATGTCTTACATGTCTTGGCAGTTAGATAGTACGACCATATTATCAGTGTTGTCATTTTCCATATGTTTTATTTTTTAACAGTGCATCATATTAAGTAGCTCTTTTCAATTTTAAACAGTCCTTCAACCTCTGCCGCATTACTGTCTAATTCCCTAACATACACACGCTCACAGGCTAGGGGTAATTTTTGCCTTGTGCAGCATAACAGTGGGGGCGGGTCAGGAGAAGAGCTTGGCCGGGACGCGCCGGAGCTTTATTGTCCGGGACACCTCACATGTATTACACGCATTGGAAACCCCCTGTCACGATTAGCGGCAAACACCCTGTCACAGGCCATCTGGCAGTGGCTTCCCCACTATGTGCCATTCTCCAGTCCTCCGGTGATTCCAGCAGAAGTCTCCTTTAAAGCATGTTTGTCTGTGTCTGGGATTAGGCATCTGTCTCATTACTTCTCTGGTGCATGGGCGTCGCCATCTTACCTCCTGTCAGGTGATTCCCAGTAACCTCTCTGGTGCTTCTTTGAACACACATGATTCCTCCAGCCAATCTGTGCACTGGTGTCAAAGTTATATGAATATAACTTTGACAATTTCCACCCTTTTATATGCACATAAAAACTTTGTTTTTCATGTGTATGTTTTTAAGCCTCTTCAATTCTGGTGTACAATTCAGTCAGCATTATTTGAGCTTCAGTTTCATGTTTTTTCATATTTACACTTTTACTGGTTACTCTCTGAATGAAACATAAACCGCATTTGTAGCAAGCGTAAAGAAATAGAGCAACTCCAATCAGTAGGAGAATAAATTTGAAACAAGAGGCAATGAGATTAAACCACCAAGAACCAAGACCTGCAAACCAATTTCCGGGGTTCAACCAGGACCACCATTCATCCTCACTCTTTGCTTCCTCATAATTACGTTTGCGATAATCCTCTTTCATGTTATGTGCCTCATTCATGTAATTGTTAATTATAGCTTCTGGATTTGTGGTATCATTAGTTATGTAATTACAACAGTGTACTCCTAGATCAGTTTCTAATGTTAGACAGTATCCCCCAGTTTGTGCAGTAAGGTAATCCAACACCAGTCTGTGTTGCAAAAGTTCGTTTTTAAATGCCTGTAATTCACGTCCAACATATCTGAAAGTATTATCATAGATTTCAGTTATGTTGTCTATGAATGCTCCCAAACGCAGGATGTGTTTGACGTTATCCAGATATCCTGTGTTTCCTGCAGTGAATAGGTTACCAAACATGATAGCAACGCCGTGTCCCACAGATTTGCTAATTAATGGGATGTACTTTTTTTCTACAGTTTGAATTTCTCTTTTTTATTGCTGGGTTTGTGTTTGTACACTTCCTTTAGCAGTCCCTATTGCTTCAACTCTAATGGTTAACCCCTGCAGTCCCTACTGCTTCAACTCAATTAATCTCTGCAGTCCCTACTGCATAAAGTCTGAGTCCCTACTCAGAGTTTTCAATGAAGACAAGTCCACAGTCTGAGTCCCTACTCCAGTTCTCAGTCAAGCCAAGTTCTGAGGCTGAGTTCCTACTCAAGTCCTTACTCAAGACAAGTCCACAGTCTAAGTCTGAGTTCCTATTCAAGTCCTGTTCCAGCACGCCAGTCCGGCGCAAACCAGCACGCCAGTCTGGCGCAACTCCACTTCAGTTCTGTTTGCAACTCCAGTTCGCTCAAGTCCTCTATAATTTCAAGTCTGAATTCCAAGACTGTTCTTTTCATTTGTGCCAAACCGGCATAGTCTGAATTTCAAGACTGTTCTTTTCATTTGTGCCAAACATGCATAGTCCGATCTTGGGATTGTTTTATTTTGCACTTATCTGTTCATTTGATTATCCTTCAATAAAACAAGCTTACTTTCATCCCTGCTCGTTTGTTTTTTCCCTGGGATCCCGGGACAGGTCCCACCAACCTTCGCAGTTCATGACACCCCCCTTTCAAAATCCTGTGTTTGCCACTGTCCTGGGGCAAATATAGACTGTGTTGGGCATAGATATTACACATGAAACGTATCTTGTTTATAAATTGGAAATATAAGTTTTTATGTTTTGGTTTTTATATTTATTGTCTTTCTTTGTTGTTTGTTATTTTTCCAAATGTAGCCACTAACGTGGGTTTTGTAGGGCTCTTACCCCTTCACATGGAACATCAATTGGCAAAAGAGTGGCTGGGTTTAGCTTTTGACATCTGTGGATTGTAATGTTTGTGGGTGTTAAGAGTACAATTTCCCACTTGGTGAATCTGGCAGTTGAGACATGTCTGGTTTGAGCATTAGTCAAGAGTAGTGCAACTGCATGTGGCACATACAAGTGTAGTTCATGCTGTAGCACTATGTCCTGGGTTTTTTCCACAAGTATTGCTGTTGCAGCAATTGCTCGTAGACATGTGGGAAGTGCTCTGGCAACTGTATCTAGTTGAGCACTGAAGTATCCCACTGGTCTGTGTTTTCCCCCATGAAGTTGTGTAAGAACTCCTAATGCTGTGTCATGATTTTCTGTGCAGTAAAGCTGAAATGCAAGTTTGTAGTTTGGTAATCCTAATGCTGGTGCTGAGGTCAACAAAACCTTGATTTCCTCAAAAGCAGCAATGGATTCTGGTGTGTGTTCAACTTCATCTGGCATGGATTGTGAAATGAACTGTTGTAGTGGTAGTGCAACTTTAGAAAAACCTGGTATCCACTGTCTGCAAAATTGTGTCATTCCCAGAAAATAACAAACTGATTTCTGGTTTTGTGGTAAGGGATGTTTTATTATCAGTTCTACTCTCTGTGGGTCAAGATATCTCTCTCCTGGTGTTAGGTAATGCCCTAGGTATTTGACCCTATCTGTGCAAAGTTGGATTTTATCTTTTGACACTTTGTGTCCTGCACCTGCAAGAAAACAGAGACGTTCCTCGGTATCTGATAAGGAATTGTGATAAGAGACTGAACAAAGTAGAAGATCATCCACATACTGGATCAGCACGGAGCCTCCTGTAGGGATAAAAGCTTGTAAATTATTCTGCAAACACTGTGAAAAGATCGTAGGTGCATCTACAAAACCTTGGGGTAATCGAGTCCAAGTGTACTGAACATTCCTGTAAGTGAAGGCAAAAAGATACTGTGAATCAGGATGTATTGGTACTGAAAAGAAAGCTCCACATAAATCAATGACAGAAAAGTATTCTGTTTCTGGTGGAATTTGCATAAGGATGGTTGCTGGATTTGGCACTACTGGAAAATGTGACTTTACCACCTTATTTAGGGCTCTTAGGTCTTGTACTAGCCGCCAATTGTTATTGTTACCCCCTTTACCCCTCTTGGGTACTGGAAATATGGGCGTGTTTGCTGAGCTCATACATTTTTTTAGTATGTCTTGTTTGAGCAGGGATTGTATTACAGGAAATATTCCTGACTCTGCCTCTGGTTTAAGTGGATACTGTGATATCCGAGGGGGAAACATTCCTGGCTTCAATTCTATAAGAATTGGGTCTACATCATACATTAGTCCAATGTCTTGTGTGTCTCTGGCCCACAATTGTGCTGGTACTTTATCCATCATTTCTTCCACATCAGTAGAAAGAGACAAGGGATAAATGGTCATGGGTATGTGTATTGTGTCCAGATGTGCCTGTGCTTCATCTCTGTTTTGTTCTGGCACTTGAAGATATACACCATCTGGTGTACAAAAAATGTAGCAATTCAGTTTGCACAACAGATCTCTTCCCAATAAATTTGAAGGTGTTACTGATGATAAGATGAAGGCATGTGATGTAGAAATGGGCCCTAATGTCACATCTTGTTTAGTTGAAATAGGAAGAGTTAAAACTTTTCCTGATACTCCAACAGCTTGTACAGTTTTGGAAGTCTTTGGAATTTTGCCCTTATCTTGTATTACTGATTTGGCCGCCCCTGTGTCAATTAAGAAGTCATATGATTCTTCTCCTACTTCCTACTGCATTTTAACCATTGGTTCTGGGTAGGGCTTGATGTTTGCTGCAACTGTTATAATACCAGGAAGAGGGAGAATTGCAGATGCTAGCAATACGATGTTGGCAAGAATAAAGTCCATGATGATCTATGTATTTTTTAATGTGTATAAGGGTGACCAGATTTGATATAAATATGCCTGTCTTGTATAATGATGTTGTCACTGCTTTCTGACCCTCAGTGATCCACACTGTCTACGATTGCTGAGTTAAGGGCTCGATTCAATAAATTCTTCGATTGGAAATACTTACTGCTCATGGCTACTTATTCAAGTCTATTGGATGAACTGATTGAGAATTATTAGAACTTAAACAGTATGTTTGGAGCGCCTGACCTCTTTTGTTCCTAGTATCTACATAGTGGTCACTTTGGTCCTTGGCTGCATCCCTATATTCAAATGCAGGTAGTGTCTTAACAGAGACCTCCTGTGTACCCATATAGCAAATGGATAGGGACTCACCTACAGGAGGTGCCTTGACGCTGGGCAGGTGAGCTTAACCCAATATAGCTATATTGTGAACTAAACCTCCTTTTTATTTATGTGCTGACACATAGTGTTATTTAATGTATGTTTGGAGCGCCGGACC
>WWET01002352.1:126663-137439 GCA_011038615.1 Limnodynastes dumerilii
CAGAGGAGGTGTATGGTGCCGATAACAGGACATTTCCCTTGCGGGAAATCGTCCCATTTATCAGCCCACCCTCTGCTGGGACCGATAATCGTTGTAGTGTATGACCAGCTTTACATATCCACCTTTTTTTAGGTGGAAGTGTACAGCTCAGCTAAACCATTTTTTAAAGTAAGGTGTGTTGATTAATTTTAAAAAAAAAATTGCATGCATGGAAAATTATTTACTTTTACACATATAACTAAAATACTGCATTAGCGTTATGATTATTCTATAAAAGAGAGTTGAGCTAAGAAACTTCACCTAATTTTAATTCTGGTTTTACAATATAAATCTGCCTCCCCTTGCAGCTCAGAATGGTACTGCTCTGGTCTACACTTCCACCTAAAAAAAGGTGGAATTGATACTCGTTTGAAACTTCAACCACAAAGGCCCTGATTCAGAGCTGCGCTTCCGTCTATTTTTCAGATGGAAGGCAGCCAAAAAGTCTGCTACGCATGCCCAGACGGAAACGCAAACAGAAAGATGGGCGCAGAAGTAACCATCCATCTGTGTCGCATCGGACTGGGCTAAGTCTGTGGAATAATATTTAAATGAGAAAAGGGTCGCTTTTCTCATTTAAATACTGTTTCCACTGTGGTCCGGTGGCTGCTTAATAAGCCTTACGCTTACACCATCTCTTGAGATGGTGTAAGTAGGTGAAGCTCGAAAAAAAAAGAAAAAGTAATTAGTTTAAAAAAAATTAACCCCTTCCCCCGCTACCTCCTCCTCCGCAAGCGCTGAAAAGAAATAAATAAAGAACGGTCCACCAGGGCATGCTGCCGCTAGTAGAACTATAAGTGCAAGCATGCCCATGAATGACAAGGCATGCTTGCGCTGGTAGTACTACTATCAGCAGCATGCCCTGCCCCAAAAAGCCTTACATGCCCATGCCATTAAAAAAAAAATATATATATACTGTGCCCTCCCCAAAAAAAATTTTAAACGTCCAAGTGCCCCCCTATAATGTTCACAAATAAAATATTGCAAATACCCCGTCCCTTTCTTTAAAAAAAAGTACAGTGCCCATAGAAAAAAATAAAAATCGCGACATGTGCCCCTTCCAAATCCAAATAAATAAAAAAATGCCAGGCCCCTGTCCCCTTCGCATACAGTGCCCACATACTTTAAATAATAAAAACTGCCACATGTGCCGCTTAAATAAAAATATAAAAAAATGCCCCATAAAAAAACAAAACATACTTACCTGCTCTGATGGGGGTCCAGTCTTGTAAGCTTTTAATCCATGGGGTGGCCTTGGCAAAAAAAAAACCCTATACAGATGACAAATACCATGTCCTGCACCGCAGGACATCCTGACGCTAATGACAGGTCTACTGTCATTGGGGTATATTTATACCCTTTGGGCACTTCCAGAATTAGAGAACGAGAATTCTGACACTGAACCTCTGACCTCTGAATAGCACGTTTTAGCGGATGCTACTTCCGCTACTTCCGCATCCGCTAAAACTTTGAATCAGGTCCAAAATGCTCAACATGAGTCAAGGTAAGGCAAAGTGACTAATGATGGTAAATTCAGATTAATACAGTATAAACCAAAAAGATCTAGATCAATTGATAAGAGTAAAAATAGCCAAGGGGCCAAGTCCATTCACATTAGCCACAGAACAATGCAACGGTCACAGTTATAATATCCAATTGAGAGGAAGTTGTGAAAAGATAATGGGCTCTATTTACTTACCTTCCTCGTTCCCTGTGAAGGAAGCTGCATCAGGCTCGCTTAGCATCGCAGCGAGCCTGACAGCTTCCTTTACACTTTTTACAAATACTCACCCTTCCTGCGAGGTCCCGCAATGATCCGCCGGGTCCGCGCAGTGCTTCATATTCATGTGAAGCATGAATGAAGTACTGAACATGCGCAGTAGCTCATAATCGGGACTTTGAAAAATTTCTGTGCCGACATGAGAAACACTGCACATGCACACTGCTTCTCTTTAGGCACTATGAAATTTGTGCAGCGCATGTGCAGTGTATTCATGCCGGGACCAGGACAGTTGCAACCCGACGGGACAGGTGAGTTTATTAATATTTACTTATATTTTCTATGTTTTTATTTTATTTATAGATTTTTTTTTTAAGTTTTAAATTTATTTATTTATTAGATTTTTTTACTCCGACAACATTGCTATGCATTCCAACGGTCTCCCCATACTGAAAAAAAGTGTAATCCTCAGAATTAGAAAACATCGCTTAGAAAATATATGTTAGGAAAAAAGGAAAACAAAATAAAAATGAAACAAATAAGTACAAATACATACAATATATAAAGGCTCATGAGTATGATTAGATATAACTAATCCTAAATAAATAAAATAAAATAAACATGTAACTACCAGTATACATAATGAAAAACTGTTAAGGTTAGAATTATCAAATTTGGATAAAAGTAAATATCTACAGGTATCCTCAAGATATAAGAGAAACACCAGTAATAAGTGAAAATGATAAGTACAGCATCAATTTTACAGTGGTTGAAAATTAATGAAAGTGAATTTGACTAATTAAATATTATTATTATTAGATGTAATTAGCGTACTAAGATGGTTTGTAAGTTTGTTGGTGAATAATGTGTTTGAAGAACCAAAAAGGGTAAAAAGTAAAATATTAAATAAAATAAAATGAAAAAACAGAGAATTCAATAAATGAAGATATGTGAGTCCAGAGGTCAACCAAAATCCAGATTGATCATATCATTGAATCCCTCTGGAGACATAGAGGACATCTTTTGTATCCAGATGGATTCCCTCATACACAACCGTCTAAATACATAACCCCCACGAGCTGTGGGGGCTAAGTGTTCAATCCCCATAATTTTCAAAGATGAAGTGTCCCCATTATGTGTCTGGTGGAAATGAACAGACACATTATGATTGGGGTTGACGTTAATGATACACCGTCGGTGTTCAAGCAATGAAGTGCCTTCGTTGTCCTTCCGATGTACTGTAGATTGCACCCACATATCATCAAATAAATGACATAATGGGTGGAGCAGTTGATGCATTGTTTTGCCGGATAGAATTCGCCGGTCACATGCAAAGGAAAATTGACAGCTTTATGTGCCATATATTGGCATATGAACCACCTGAACTTCCCACATTTGTAATTACCCTTGGGGAGGGATAGAAACTAGAAGTGGGTTAGGGGATGGCATGAGATCTTTTAAAGAAAGACAGAGCCAGAAAACTTTTAAGGTTCTTGGCCTTTCTGAAAAGGACTCGTGGCTTAGTGGGCAAGGAGCTCTTCAATATAAGGTCCAACAGAAGCATTGGGTAGTTTTTGAAAAAAAATGTGGTTATTTTTGCTGCAGAACAAACTATGCTCACAAAATATGGTTTTTATTTAGTAGATCGGCTGGAGTCCTGTCCCTCTTGGCAGAGGTAAAACAGGTATCCAACAGATCCCTAGATTCTAACTCTAAAATGGAGGTATGGGATAAGATTTTTTGGTAAAAGAATGAATCATTGTATGAACTTGAGGCAAAAAGGAATCCAAAGAGAAACAGTTTCGACGGATACGTTGGAGCTGTCCTTTTGGGATATTGGACACCCATTTTTTGTGGTGATTACTATTGTAATCAAGAAAGTTGTTGGTATCCACCGGCTTGACATAGGTGCTAGTAGTCACCATATCGTCTCGAATGAGAACTGAGATATCCAGATAATGAATGGCAGAGAGGTGCAACAAAGGTGAATGATAAATTGAAATGATTGATATTGAGAGTGGAAAAAAATGAAACAAGAGAATCCTCCAGGCCGTCCCAAACAAAAAACAAATCATCAATGTAACGGCGATAAAGGGCCAGCTCCGTGCTGGCTCCGCCACCCCACACATGTTGGTCTTCAAAGGCCCCCATGTAGAGGTTCGCGAAGCTCGGCGCGAAGTGGGTCCCTATCGCTGTCCCAAGTAACTGAAGATAAAAAGAATGATCAAATAAAAGATAATTATGAGTGAGAATGAACCTGATGGACTGTAAAATAAAATCCTGATGTTTCCCAGAGAGCGCACCATTTGTGGCCAAGCCCCATTGGACTGCCTGGATGCCCAGCTCATGGGGGATGTTAGAATACAGTGCCTGAACATCACAGGTGGCCAAGCGATATGTGGCCTTCCACTCTAGTGACGTCAGGCACTAAAGGAACTGGGTAGAATCACGTAGGTGCGCTCTCTGGGAAATCGCATATGGCTGCAAAAAATTATCCACATAAAATGATAAGTTAGAGGTTAAAGAATTGATACCTGATATAATGGGGCGGCCCGGAGGATTGGATAAATCTTTATGGACTGTTGGTAGATAGTAGTAGGTGATTATGACAGGATGTTTAGAATACAGAAAATCATATTCCTGCTTTGTCACAATTCCCTCCGCCATTGCCCAATCTAAAAGACACTCCAGTTCCTTCAGAAAGGGGGCAGTAGGGTTGCTTTCTAGTGTGCAGTACAGTTTAGGATCCCCAAGTTGGCGTTGGGCTTCAGTTAAATATTGGGACTGGTCCTGAATAATTACCCCCTTAGTCACTTTGCCTCTTTTAATGGTCCTGTTTCTATTGGCTTTGCCTTGCCTTGACTCATGTTGAGCATTTTCAAACGAGTATCAATTGAGGCCTGATTGCTACTCTAGTGGAAGATAAGGTAGCCCTATGGCACTCATAAGTGCCATAAGGTATCTAAAAACGGGGGCCAGTTAGGGGCTAGAAGAGTGAGTTAGGTACGAATCTGCCTGCATCTAACTCCCTCTTAAGTGTGAATCAGGTCCGTAGAGAGGTTTGAAGTTGGGAAAGGTTTCCTAAATTGAACTTTAAATTGATAGTAAAACAGAGCTGTGGTTTATTTTATATGTTAAAAGCAACAGCAGCCATTATTTTTTTATGTAAATAATATTGTACCTACATTGCTTTTATTGTAGCGAGATTAATTCATATGCAAATTTGACCTTATCAGCCAATTAAATTTGTCTTTTGTATTTCTTTTTAGAAAACTTGCTATCGAGATATGCCTATTAAAATTAAGGATTCAGAAATTATGAGTTTAAACTGAAATCCTTTACATACATTAAATGTTCTTATGAAAGAATGAGCAACTAATACATGCATAAAATGCATGCTATTCACATTTGGATACATGTGTATTTCCTTATGCAATCACACAAAAAAAAAACAAATTTTTATTTTACATATAAATTAACATATATTATTTTTTCACAATTTTTCACATATGAATTAACATATATTTTTTTGCACATAATTATGTAGGTCACATTTTTATTCACATATTTTTTCATTCCCACAAATATATACTTGTTTGACACATTTAATTTCTTTATATGATATTAATACACATATTAATAATATTTTCACATAATCAATATATATATATATATATATATATATACACAACATTAAAATGTCTTTTATATTGATGTGGTTATTTTTGCTGCAGAACAAACTATGCTCACAAAATATGGTTTTTATTTAGTAGATCGGCTGGAGTCCTGTCCCTCTTGGCAGAGGTAAAACAGGTATCCAACAGATCCCTAGATTCTAACTCTAAAATGGAGGTATGGAATAAGATTTTTTGGTAAAAGAATGAATCATTGTATGAGCTTGAGGCAAAAAGGAATCCAAAGAGAAACAGTTCCGACGGATACGTTGGAGCTGCCCTTTTGGGATACTGGACACCCATTTTTTGTGGTGATTACTATTGTAATCAAGGAAGTTGTTGGTATCCACCGGCTTGACATAGGTGCTAGTAGTCACCATATTGTCTCGAATGAGAACTGAGATGTCCAGATAATGAATGGCGGAGAGATGTGTAACAAAGGTGAATGATAAATTGAAATGATTGATATTGAGAGTTGAAAAAAATGAAACAAGAAAATCCTCCAGGCCGTCTCAAACATAAAACAAATCATCAATGTAACGGCGATAAAGGGCCAGCTCCGCGCCGGCTCCGCCACCCCACACATGTTGGTCTTCAAAGGCCCCCATGTAGAGGTTCGCGAAGCAGGTCCATAGTGAGGTTTAGAGTTGGGAAAGGTTTCCTAAATTGAACTTTAAATTGATAGTAAAACATAGCTGTGGTTTATTTTATATGTTAAAAGCAACAGCAGCCATTAATTTTTTAATGTAAATAATATTGTACCTACATTGCTTTTATTGTAGCGAGATTTATTCATATGCAAATTTGACCTTATCAGCCAAATAAATTTGTCTTTTGTATTTCTTTTTAGAAAACTTGCTATCGAGATATGCCTATTAAAATTAAGGATTCAGAAATTATGAGTGTAATCTGAAATCTTTTACATACATTAAATGTTCTTATGAAAGAATGAGCAACTAATACACGTATAAAATGCATGCTATTCACATTTGGTTACATATGTATTTCCTTA
Source organism: Limnodynastes dumerilii (assembly GCA_011038615.1). Classification (NCBI taxonomy): domain Eukaryota; kingdom Metazoa; phylum Chordata; class Amphibia; order Anura; family Limnodynastidae; genus Limnodynastes; species Limnodynastes dumerilii. The sequence continues at coordinate 133,109 of WWET01002352.1, forward strand.
TGCAATTACACAGTTTTCACCAAATTTACATATAAATTAACATATATTATTTTTTCACAATTTTTCACATATGAATTAACATTTTTTTTTTTGCACATAATTATGTAGGTCACATTTTTATTCACATATTTTTTAGATTCACACAAATATATACTTGTTTATTTAATTTCTTTATATGATATTAATACACATATGAATAATATTTTCACATAATCAATATATATATACAACATTGAAATGTCTTTTATGTTGGTTATGCCTGGTCCTGTTATCCTTTTCTGTTTTTCCTGATTTTCAGTCAATAGGTTCTTGATGCAGAAAAACTACAAAGTAACAAAAGGTAGAATAGAAACTGATATTTTCAACCTAAAAGTAAGAAATAAACCACAAAGGTAGTACATATAAAGAAGCTACACATATGAATTAACGTTTCAGCCGACAAACAGGACAAAGGAAATTTTTAACATAGGATGAACTTTTTGAAGAAAGGAAATTAAAATGAAGTGGTTTTTAGGATTTTTTTGTATTTTTTAAAGATTTTTTATGGGAAACGGAGAATATGGGAAGTGACATAAGAACCATCCCCTTTTTAAGTACCAATGCAAACATATACTTTTATGCCTTGAAAAAGAGCACACACATGCTCGAAACGCGTAGTTAGTGGGATCCCGTGTTTTTGCTAACATTCCGGTTGTCACCCCTGGTGCGTCTATCGCCCTCTCCCTCCTTGATTAGTGCAGACCCCTAGGTCCCTTTTGGGGTCTAACCTAGTAGCGTGAGGTGTTCCTTATCCACCTTAGAGGGCAGTGGTCGTCTCTGGAGGTTGGTGTATTCCGAGAAGGGATTTTGTATTTTTACTGAGTTTGCATTGGCTGAAAATGTGTATGCGATATGGATTTTTTATTGTTATTAGAATAAAGTGACTGTTTAAAGAATTAAACAATCCCTCAACTTTCTGCATATGTATGGGCTTTTGTTTACCTGCTAAATCCCACGTGCAGTATACACACAGCGGGAGCAGGAGAATCCTTGAGTGACGGACTACTCCACTATAGGAAATATAAGGGAGGGAGGAGATCAACCTTTGGAGGAGTTTCCCCCAGGGCACAGAAAGCACAGAAAACACGTAGACATTGTTTTGACATTTATATGAGCACTGAGTGAAGGAATCACGTTTCACAAGGTTTTGTGTTTATGCGGTAGATCCAAGAAGTTTTATGTGTAAGTGCACACTTGGGTAGAGAGTGATTACAGTGTTTAGCAATATTGCGCAAGATTGTCTTTATTTTTCCTTTCCGATTTATAATAACATGGGGAGATACAGATAGAGGCAAGACATCAGAGGGATCCTTGGGGCAGACACAAGAAATTGAACGTCAGCCTAGGAGACCTAAGAGGGAAGGACTACATCTATACTAAGGAAAGAACCTGATGAGCATACTAGTCAAGAGAATAATTTCGTGAGTAGAAATTTGTGAGCCTCCTTGTTCTTTCTTTTATGAAAATAGTGTCACACAGAAATTCCTTTTCTCTTACCTTTCGGAGGATAACGGACGGAGGATAATAAGAAGATGGAAGACTATATCCAAGACAGATTGTACCTTTGGCAAAGTGACAAGAAATTATAAGATACTTTCAATATTTATCCTTAGGCGCGGACTTCGCCACCACATTTATATACATTAAATCCAATATCTTATTTATCAATAATTGACAGTTTTCTGGTGCATAAAATAAGTACATGATGTTTATTTCTCATAAGTTACTTACATTTAACAATGTATGTTTTTATTGGGGGATCTCTTAAACCTAATAGGTTAAAGACCAGCGCTAGCTAAAAACAGTAGATAATTTATAGTTCAACTATATATGGCACATGTACTACTACTAAAAGAAATTACTAGTTTCTAAAGATAAATAAAAATATGGAAATAAGTGTTTTAAGGACATTAATAGTTTTATTGACAGAAAAGTTTAAAACAATATTAAATATGTACAAACCATATGACAAATAACACATAAAATATGGTACTAGAGTCTGCAAACACAAAGCAAAATGAGAGTGATAAGAATGATTTGTTATAAAAGAATTGGATTTTTAATGTTATTGTATGCAAAAAAACAAAAACAAATATATATATTTAGATACAAAAGGCACCTCAGCAATTAACCAGCAACAAATCTTTAAAATAAAAGTCAAAGAATGAATTACATACATTTTCAAATATATGATAAGCCACCAGCCACTTACAAGGCTTCTCTGTTTTGGTGGTCCTAACTCTAAAACTGTCAGAGTCCCAACTTTGGGTCATATATCATGTATTTTTAAATTGAGAGTTCACCCCCGGCAGAGGTCTTCAAGTCTCCAAAACAGCTACTCTGAGACAGCACCCCCTGTTAGCTGCTATACCAGACACGCTTTACAACAAACACACAAAATTGAGGTTGCCCAAATCAATTTAAAAGTTAATTTAGAACATGTGCTGCAAGGTATTGGGAATTTACACAGATACAAAATGACACACCAGCACTCTTGCAATTAACAGGCAACAAACCATGACATTCTGGGACTGAGTTGCACTAACACCTTTTTTTAGGTACAAGTGTAGACCTGAGCAGTAACATGTTGAATTGCAAGGGGAGGTAGATTTTAATTGTAAAACTAGGATTAAAATTAGAAGGTGAAGTTTCTTAGCTCAACTTATTTTATAGACATAAAACTATGCAGTATTTGCGTTCTATGTGTAAAAGTAAAGTATTTTCCCTGCATGCAAAAAAATGTAAAATGAATGAACACCCCTTACTTTAAAAAATGGTTTAGTCGAGCTGTACATTTGCACCTAAAAAAAAAAGATGTAAGTGCATCTCTGAATCAGCCACTCTATCTTTAAATAGATTGGTTGCAATACAACAGCGCAACTTTTGCAAACCCGCAACTCATTAAATCTGGCCCCTAATGTGATATATGGCCTTATATGCCCTTAACAAACAATATGTGGGCAAGACTAAACGGAAGTATAAGTAAGACTTCTGGAACATGTAAATTCAATAGTAAATAGTAGAAAAGATATAAAGTAATTTAAAACTTTGACTTTGGATTGGTGACACCTTCATGGATTAAACAAAAATATGGTCTATTTACCATTTCTGTGAATTTGATTGTCACAGTTAATATTATTATGCTTATGTGTTCTTTCCCTGATTACATAATTAATACCTTTTAGACCTTTCACTGCAATTTCTAAAACTCTGTTCTAAAGAAACATTATTCCAAATTTGTCTTATTCATCTTAAACCTACCCCTCATCCTGTAACACTATATGGATACATTGTTTTAAGTTCAATCACACAATAGGTATCTATCCTTCAAGCATCTGACTTGCCTTTCTCATTGCATTGTTACATTGCTTGGCTACCTTTAAGTCACATGAAATAATGACTCATAGATCCCTTTCATCCTCAGTAGATTCTAATGTAGTGCCATTAATGATATATTGAGCTTTTGGGTTTTTGTGCCCCAAGTGCATGATTTAGCATTTTTTGATAATTGATGTAACCATTTACGTGAGCCAAAGTGCACCACATAAGCAGCACTTAGGGCCAGATTTACTAAGCTGCGAGTTTGGAAAAGTTGAGATGTTGCCCATAGCAACCAATCAGATTCTAGCTCTCACTTTCCTATTACATACTATAGAATGTAATCTGCAATCTGATAGGTTGCTATGGGCAACATTTCCACTTTTCCAAACCCACAGTTTAGTAAATATGGCCCTTAGAATCTTCTCTTTTGGGTTTCTGTTTTTGCCTCTTTGGACCGGATTTACTTTGGATTGAATTTCACACGGATGCGATACTTTTTGACAGGTCTGCGCATGCGCTACATGCGGAAGGAAGTCGGATTGCTGGCGGATTTTATGGTATCCGCCCGCATCCGATTCCGACTGCAAAGGGGGTGTGCCAGGATATTTTAATGAGAAAATGTTCGGTTTTCTTATTTAAATATTCCCTGAACACGAGTCCGCTTGCATACGGAAATAGCCCTACGATTCCACCATCTCAGAGCTGGAGGAATCGTAGGGTCAGCTCAGCAGAGCTTAAAAAAAAACAACAAAAAAAACCGCTCGCTAGTAAAAATTAACCCCTTCCCCCGGTCGCCCCGCCGCCGCAGCCTATATGTAAAAAAATAAATAAATAAACCTCCCGTTCGACAGGGCATACTGCAGGTAGTAGAACTACAGGCACAAGCATGCCCATAAATGACAGGGCATGCTAGCGCTTGTAGAACTACTATCGGCAGCATGCCCTGTTTAAAAAACAGACCATGGCCATTT
>WWET01002352.1:162128-183331 GCA_011038615.1 Limnodynastes dumerilii
TGCTGAAAGATGAACCGCCACCCCAGTCTGAAGTCAAGAGCACTCTGGAGCAGGTTTTCATCCAGGATGTCTTTGTATCTGTCTATCCTAACTAGTCTCCCAGTTCCTGCCACTGAAAACATCCCCACAGCATGATGCTGCCAGGTTTCCTCCAAACATAACGCCTGGCATTCACACCAAAGAGATCAATCTTTGTCTCATCAGACCAGAGAATCTTGTTTCTCATGGTCTGAGAGTCCTTCAGGTGTATTTTGGCAAACTCCAGGTGGTTTGCCATGTGTTTTTACTAAGGAGTGGCTTTCATCTGGCCCCTCTACCATACAGGCCTGATTTGTGGATTGCTGCAGATGGTTGTCCTTCTGGAAGGTTCTTCTCTCTCCACAGAGGAATGCTGTAGTCCTGACAGAGTGACCATCGAGTTCTTGATCAACTCCCTGACTAACGCCTTTCTCCCCTGATCGCTCAGTTTCTGAGTGGTTCTGAACTTCTTCAATTTAAAGATGATGAAGGACACTGTGCTCATTGGGACCTTCAAAGCAGTAGATATTTTTCTGTACCCTTCCCCAGATTTGTGCTTTGAGATAATGCTGTCTCTGAGGACTACAGACAATTCATTTGACATCATGCTTGGTTTGTGCTCTGACATGCATTGTCAAGTGTGGGACCTTATTTAGACAGGTGTGTGCCTTTCCTAATTATGTCCAATCAACAGAATTAACCACAGGTGGACTCCAATTAAGGTGTAGGAACATCTCAAGGATAAGTAGTGGAAAAAGGATGCACCTGAGCTCAATTTTGAGCTTTATGGCAACGGTGGTGAATACTTATGTTCATGTGATTTCTTGCTTCTTTTATTTTTAAATTGGAAAGAAAAAACGGTGCACACCGATAATTGCAAAATTTATATTGGTAATGGCTCCAAAGACTTCAGATTACAGTTAAAAAAACACAAATTTTATTAGAAGAGCAATATAATATTAATGACAAACAGCAAAACGAAATAAAAAAGATATAAGTGCATCAGCTCTCATTGCAAAGTTCAAGAGGAGAAAACATGAAATTATACCAGCTAGATCACATAGGATAAATCATCAAAATACTTAATGTTCATATAACTAACAGTGCAGTAAGTCAGAAATTCTGATTGTAGTCACTATATAGTGAAAACAATATACGCACATATAGTAGTAGCTGGGTAACTGAGTAAATTTAACAAAGTATCGAGGAGGGGGGTAAGCACTCCTAACCTAAAGAGACAGGAACCTAGCCCTAATTAAATCCCCCTAGAAATCTCAAAATTTCACTTCTCCCATTCCCGGGACAGTAACTCACCCTACACTGGCATTACACCCACGAGTCTCACACAAATTTCATGCAGCTGATGCGGAGTGGCATGTCCGGTGCACTGGGACAGCCAAAATCTAAGTCCCAATGCGTGTTTCGTGTAACAAACTTCTTCCAGGGGAGAGATTTCTAGAGTGATTAAAGAGTCTACCGAAACCTTCAAAGCAATACTAGCAAAAGAAAAGAAGGATAATAAGAAAAAGCGCTGATGTACCATATAATGTGCTGGCATATTAACACAGTTATTAGCAACATTCATTAACACTTGAGTACATCAATGCCTTTTCTAATTACTCTTCTTTTTGTAATACATCTAGGTGCTTGCACATGCAACATGTGCAATTAAGATATATATATATAACCAGCATTATTGTCCCTCCTTTTGTTTGCCCAGCCAGCCTTATTGCCCCATCCTTCTGTGTCCAGCCAGTCTTCTTGCCCCCTCTTTATTTGTGTCCAGTCAACCTTGTTGTCCTCACCTTTTGTTTGTCTTAACAGTCTTATTGCCCTCTCTCTATGGTCCGCCAGTGTTATAGCCCCTCTTTATGAGTGGCCAGCCAGCCATATTGTCCCAACTTTATTTGTGTGCAAACTTATTGTCCCCTCCTTCAGTTTGCCCAGCCTTATTGTTGAGATTATTATTATTTATTAATTATAATTAATATTTATTATTATTATTGAGTTGAGATTAGAGTTAGGACTGTTCAGCAGAGAAGCCTTGTAAGTGACGAACAGCTTATCACGTATCTGCATATATTTGTAATATATATTTGTAATATTTGTTATATATATAACTCTTAAACAATAAATAGGAGTTACCTATAATAATTTAAATAATTCTATTTTAGATCCAATTGTACATATTTAGATCTTGGAAATGTGATATAGCTAATCTTTTTTCAATTTATAAATGACTGGTTTCTCAGTTGACCAAATCACAGCTACATTAATTGCATTCTCAAAGTTCTAACAACTAATCAGAAATGTATAATTTAACAGCAAAATCCATATAAGACGGGAAAAATCTTTTCTAAACATATTATTTTAATTTTAGAAGATTTAAGTACTAACATACGGAATCAGAGTTTAATCTGGGAACATCAGGACTCTAAGTTTTCAAAGGTTTGTTAGCTTTGTATATAACTATACATCAAGAAACTTTTGCACATTGTACTTTGTGAAACAATATACTTAAAATGCAATAATAGAGAACAGGTAATTTGTTTGTTGTTCATTTGCATTCTTTAGTTTTGACTCAGTCTGAAATTAATTATGCATGTATTCATAAGTAGTTTTGTATGAAAGCATGAAACAATTCTTATTTATACTTAAAGAATATATTATTTAAAAAAGTGTAAAGATGAATAATTATTTTAAGCTTGAGTACATTTTAAAAGAAATCATAAAACACATAAACATAATTTTAAATCTGTATATTCTATATTTTAACATTAGCATGTACAGAAATGGTTTTCTTGTAAAGCTAAAAGTATAAATTATACTAAACATACTATTTAAAAAATTTAAACTACATAGAGTTTTTGTAGATAGTTTTTTAATTATTGATCTGAACATTTTATGTGAATATGAGAACAGTGCCCTAATTGGTGGTTGAAGGAAAGGAAAGGAAAGGAAGTGTAATGGTTTGCAAAATGTATTAATAGTTTATAACTAATCCTTATACTTAGATGTTATAAAATTATTTTATGTTGTCACTGTTCTGTGTATACTAAAAAATCTTAATATCAACCTATGAGTAATTTAATATCTAAACCTTGAAAACAATAATATGTCAAGTATAGTCTGTTTATTGTAGAGACTTTAAGGGAGTGAGTGCCTGTATTAGGCACAAGGGAAAATAAATGGCAGGCAGGCAGGCATACACATCATGACATGACAGGGTTAATGTTTTAGTAAGGGGTAGGCAATAGTTAGTCATAGAGGGTGGGCTTAATATGGGTGTATATAGGAAGGCAGCCATCTTGATTCTGCCTTCTTGCCAGGATTTTCTTTGGTTTGATAAGTATCTTGCACATATCACATCTCTGTCTCACATTATATTTCTGTCTATTTTCTCAATCTTAATTTCTCCCCTTTCTGTCATTATCCTCAATTTTCTCCTTTTCCAATCTGCTTCTATAGTCCTTATTCTTTATTCCTTGTTTCTGACTCTTTTGCATCCTTCCCTCTTCTCCTCCTCTTCTCCCTCTTATAGTCCTTTTTCTATCCCCTCTTTAAAGCAAAAAAAATGCCCAGACCTGTTAGAAGCCGGGCACCCCCCTCTCGGTTCCGTGGGGGTGAAGATGCGGCCATCCCTTTTGCTCCTGCTGCTCCGGCAGTGGATCTGGCGCTGTCCTTTTCTGCTGATCAGACCTCTGCACCTGCTAATGGTGAGAGGTCTGGGATGGGAGGTGGCGGTCACGGCCGTCGCCGGCAGTGTGGCCGCAAGTCAGGCGCCGGGGGGAGAGACAGTAGGAACAGCTCTGTCTCCAGAGCTGTTTATGGGCGGGGCCTGCTCACGGTGGCCATCTTGCGACCTCTTCCACTGGTCCCACTGCCACCAATGTAGTTTCCAGGCCTGGCTCCCCTCCTGTGGCATCTCAGAGGGAGGGGGTTCGGCGAGGTGGCCATATTATACCTCCCGCTACCGCTACCACTGCCACAATGCATCCTCCACTCCTGCTACTTATTCTGCACTGGGGTCTTCTGGGGCTCTGGCCCACAGTGCAGGGTTGATGATGGGGTGCAGGGCCAGGGGCAGATCTACTGCACAGATTCCTCCTCAGACAACCTTCCAGGGGGAGGATAATTTAACTTTCCATAGATCCAGGTCCAGCTCATCATCATCCCCTTCCTTCATTCCTGAAACCCATCCTGTTCTTCACTCAGATTCAGTGTGGTCTGGGGGTCAGGGGCCTCTCCCCACGCCCTCTAGGGGTCCTTCTCGTTCATCTGTTTCCTCTAGGAACTGCCATTCATCTAGGAGTTCTGCCTACCGCCAAGGTGGTCACCAAAGTACTTCTCATTCTTAGTGGCCTACCTGAGTCTCTCCTGTGTCTTTGGGGTCTGTTAGCTCTAGCGTGGGTTCATCTGAATCTCAACTTAAGCCTAGCAAAATTCTGAAGCTTCTTAAGAAGACCCTGGAATCTGTGCAGTCGGCCCCGGGGGTAGGTTCACAGGTAGCTTCAAAAAAGGTTGCTAGGGCAAGGAAACCTACTGGTCCCCCTCCGATTCTGTGTGACAATTCCGAAGTCTTATGGGACGTTTGGACTTCCTCTCTGGAAAGGATTAAGAAAGGCCAGTATGCTGACCTTTATTGTGTGACGTATGAGGGCAAGAAGGGTCTCGCCCTTAGCGAAGGCTAAAGGAAGCGTGGGAGAGGACGCTTATAGGACCTTCCAGAGGTGGTTGGCATTTTTTTGGTCTTTGTGGTCTGTTACTTTACAGACCGTCCGGATGAATTCCTGGATTTGTGGAAATATTTCTACATCATTCAGGATCGCCATGCGTTCCCCAAAGCCGGTCTTTAGCGTATTTATGACGAAAGGTTCCGTTAAAAGTTTGACAGTCAGCGCAGTATCGCATTTGGATCTCATGATATGGAGATCTGGATGCGTGTTGCGCAACCTGTCTGAGTCGGCGGTGGGATCGCCTATTCGGAAATCCACCATCACCTCGGGGCGAAACTCCCATTCAGTGGGAATAAAGGGAAGTGTTTCGCTTACAATTACAACAAGTGTACCAGGGGTGCCGGTTGCAAGTTCCCACACCACTGTATGCGGTGCGTAGCCAATCATTCTGCAAGGAGCTGTAACGTCACCTCCCAGCCCTCTTCGCGCGCATCAACAGCCGATGGCAATAAGCAACAAGGTGGTGCTGCCAGAGGCTCTGGTCAAGGCCAGCTTCCCCGTTAAATTCCAACCTATGCTTGTTTGGTTAGCCAGTTACCCTAAGCGTTCAGATGCTCTTTCATTACAGAATGGGTTTAAATATGGGTTTAGGATCCCGATTGTTGGTTTTGTTCGGGGGGTGGCATTAAAAACCTTAAGTCGGCAAGGCAATTCCCTGAGGAGGTGCATCAAAAAGTTATGGAGGAAGTGGTCCTCGGGTGGACAGCCGGTCCCTTTCGCTCCTCTCCCATCCCCGATTTGATTTTGTCACCTGTGGGGGTTGTCCCTAAGAAGACCCCCGTTAAATTTAGACTTATTCAGCATCTGTCTTTCCCTGAGGAGGGCTCGCAATAGATCCAAAGGTGTGTTATGTTGTTTACCAGTCCTTCGATTCCGCAGTTGCTATGGTACGGAGAAACGGGCGGAGGGCGCTGTTGGCGAAACTCGACATTGAGTCGGCCTTTTGCCTGCTTCCCCTTCACCCGGACTCGTTTCGGTTCATGGGTTTCCAGTTGGAGGATGATTATTTCATTGACAAGTGTTTGCCAATGGGATGCGCCATATCCTGTGCCCTTTTCGAGATGTTCAGCTCTTTTCTTCACTGGTACGTCTAGGTGGGGTGCAAGCACGACTCAATTGCGCACTACCTGGATGACTTCCTGTTTGTTGGTCCAGCTAACTCGTATGCTTGTCATCGAGTGCTTTTTTCAGCGAGGTCTTTGTTCTGGCATTTCGGCGTTCCGGTTGCCGATGACAAAACAGAGGGCCCCGCCTCCTGCTTGTCTTATCTTGGGATCGAGATTGACATGGAGGCAGGTTGCTGCAGGTTGCCGGCTGATAAAGTTAGTAAACTTCAGTCAGCCCTCGTGGCTTTGCATTCCAGGAAGCGCGCAACATTGAAGGAGGTCCAATCCGTGTTGGGCCTTCTTAATTTTGCCTGTAGGGTTATACCTATGGGTAATATTTTTTGCCAACATCTCGAGAGGGCTACTACTGGTGTTAGATGGGCGCATCACTTTGTGCACTTGTCAAGTTCCATCCGGGAGGACATGGGTACGTGGCTGGCCTTTTTAGATAATTATAATGGTGTGAGCATTTGGCAGAGTCCTGTGATATCTAATCAGGAATTGCAATTATTTACAGATGCGTCAGGAGCAAAGGGTTTTGGGGCTTTCTTCCAGAGGCAGTGGTGCGCCGCACCTTGGCCCCTGGCCCCTAGAATAGGAAACACCCAAGCCAACCTGATAGGCGTCGGCCCATTGACTTGGACATCCTTTGTGGCTTGTTGTCGGCTCTGGGGGAAGTTACTCGAAGTAGGTCTGAGCTCAGGCTTTTTCGAGTGGCTTTTTCATTTATTTTTTCAGGGCTTTCTGCGTTTCAGAGTTGGTGGCTCAGAGTAAAAGGATGGTTGTGCATTGTGCAGGATCCAGCGATCCAAAACGGATCAGTTGGGTCGTGGGCGGTGAGTATCTATGGCTAAGCACCCATGTGTCCGGTAGCACTGGCTTGGCATTTCGTACGGCAGGCTCCGGCGGATCGGGTTAATTGGCTTACACATCAGGAACCATCAACCAAGCATATTATGTCTCTGGGGCGGTGGAAGTCGATGGCCTTTAAAAAATATATTAGGCTGGTTTGATTGCTTTGGGCTTTTAATTTTTTATCTTTCAGAAAGGTGAGTTTTTAGTTGTTGCTAAGCAATGCTCTAGGATTGTGTACATCGGTCAGTCAACGCAACCCAGAATTTACCATCCCCTGCCTTATGGAGGGACTAGGGAATTTTCTCCTTTTTTCTCCACTACACGGGTGTCATATTGGCCTTTGACTACCCAGGGGTTTTGGAGTGTTTGCCCCCGTTGGTGTTAAGTTGGCTTTCAGTTGTTCGCACCCCATCCCTACCCCTTCCCTGTTTCTACCCCTCCCCTGTTTGTACTTCATTGGTTTACTTAGGGTGCGATAAGTTTAATGTCTCTTATGGTTCACAACGGTACGTCGTAATGCGTGTTACATTTCATTTACAGGTGTTTACCAGCATGGCAGGAGGGCTCTTGTATTGGTGCACTCCTTTGTTTTTTGGGCTGGGCTTTTTTTTAACCAGATAGGTGCATCCGCGGTTTTGCAAGGTTGGAACATTGAGTGTCTTGGCATTAGGGGTATGTGTTGGGACCTATTTAACTGGCTTTGGGACCTAGTTAAAAGGGAAATGGGTGTCCCTGAATGTTTAATAATACATCTGGGGGGTAACGATTTGGGTCAGCGGGAGTCCTCCGGCTTGAGAAGGGCTATTAAGGCAGATTTGTCTGCTATTGCTTCACAATTCCCTCTGCTAAAGATCATTTGGTCCAGAATAGTACCCCGAATACATTGGAGGAATGCTTCCTCAGTCCGGGCTTTGGAAGTAACCAGGAAAAAGCTAAATGTCATCATAACCAAATTCATGGCCAATTTGGGGGAATGGATTGTTTATCACCCTGAGATTTCCAGAGAGGTCCCTTCTTTGTATAGGCCGGACGGGGTGCATCTCTCTGATGAAGGTTTGGAAAAATTTGTTAGGCAAATTTTGGGGGTCTTGGAGGAGGTTTAGGTGGCGGGCCAGGTACCTTTGGCGGTATTGGTGGGGCGGTCAGCAATTTATGGCGCTAAGCCCAGTGCTGAGGTATGGTTCAGGATAGGCACACCCTTTGATGCGAAGCAAGGATGCTATGTTTGCCGGCTAGCATCCCGGATCCCGGTTTGCCTCCCCGGTGCCCGCCGGGGTGTGCACAGATGACATGGGTGTGTTCTGGTTGGCCATATTCTCCAGAGCACTGAGGACAGGGGGTTCCTGCCCTCCGTCACCACAGTTGCGTACCCTTAGCTCCCACCTATTCCTTCTTACCTAAATTAATAGTCTTTCAATCAATTCAATTAATAAACTATGCCCCCTATTTTAAATCCATACAGTTGTCTGGTGTTTTTATTTGAATGTATGTTGTGTATGCGTGTTCTGCCTTTGACGTTTAGTGTTATCAACATATTTATTATGTCCATAATGTAATAATGTCCACAATATAGTAGTGCAAAGTGTTCATATTTACGCTGTCAACATTACATTCAAAGGGCAATGCAGGTGGACGTACAGATGGAAAGTCCTGAACAAAATAATTAATGTTAGAAAAAAACAACAACATTTTTTATTTCATTACTTATTTATTGCCGGCGGATCTGGGGGCAGTACTAGGGTTAATGTGTGTCCCGATTGTTTGTCCAGCACACACATTAATTCTAGTACTGCAGTTGGTACAATTCAGTAATGAAATAAAACAAATAAAATTTAGCATTTTTGGTGTTTCGAGTTATACTGAGGCAGGTCTTCATTCCTCCTGCCAAATTCAGATCTGAAATCAAGACAAAAAGTCTTTTTTCCCCCACAATTCTCGGATCTTGCATGTTTTGCATGCTTTATAATGGACTCATTTGTGATTTGGCAGTCATTTCTGACAAAAGTACATTTTTGTCTCTCTACTTTACTCAAATTTTTTTAACTGAATGGGTAAGTATACAGATCGGCATACTTACCCATTCATTCATTTGGAAATGCCACCACACACCGTCACACAGCTGCAGACCTGCCAAACCAACCGCACAGATGAGTAGAACTCTATAGGGAGTTTTAGGGTTAGGCTTCAGGGATGGGGGTCTTAGGGTTAGGCTACAGAAACACTCATTGTAGTAGCTTGCATCCTAAGTGAAACAGCTTGAAAACTTAAGTGAAACAGTTTGAAATAGAATCAGGTGAGTTTCAAATAGAATCAGGTGAGAATCAGATCCGTAAGTGCTTTTTTCTCCATCATGGTTAAATTGGAGTAATGGATCCTGGTTCTGTGCCACTGTGTAAAGATATCATGCTTTACCAAGCGTACAAAAGTTTCAATTGATGGACTGGTGACAGGGGGATCGAATTTGGAGCGAGATTTAAATAACACTTTAGAATCGATGGAGAAAAGAGCACTTACGGATCTGAAGAACAACCACGACATATGCATCTTTCCAGCCAACAAGGGTGACTCTATAGTCATCTTGGATAAGGAACAGTACATGAATGAGGCTATGCGTCAACTTGAGGATACTACTTGCTATCAGAAATTGACTTTTGACCCTACAGAGTCATATAAAAATGAAATTGATGCCTTAATTGATAGAGCTGTTGCTGATGGTATTGTCAATGATGAGACCGCTGGATTTCTTAAACAAAATCCCCACAAATCCCCGTCCTATACCTTCTACCGAAGGTGCACAAGACACTGGTGAATCCCCCGGGGAGACCAATAGTCTCCTCAAGAGGTTCACTGTGTCAACCACTTTCACAGTTTGTCAATTTCCATCTTCAAACACTTGTTCAGAATACCTTTAGTTACTTCAAGGACACCACACATTTCATCAATCTCCTAGGTAAACAACAACATCTGGCGGGTCAAGTGATTATGGCCACATTGGATGTCTCGAGTTTATACATGAGCATCCCACATAATGAGGGCATTGAGGCCAATAAGACTTCACTTACCTCTGACAAATATTGTGGACCCGCTTGTACATTTCTCCTGTCATTGATACTTTTCATTTTGACACGGAACTACTTTTTATTCCAAAATGGCCTATACATCCAAACACATTTTCCAAACACATTTTGTTTTATACACGATTTATCGATGATGTGTTTATGCTATGGGGTGTTACCCAATCTCAGTTGGAAACTTTTGTTAGTTATGTCAATCACCTCAACACCACTATTAAGTTTACCATGTCTTGTAGTTGTAACAACATTAGTTTTCCGGATGTCAACGTTACCCAGACACCTAACTGCTTTGCCACTTCCCTTTTCAGGAAAGAAACCGATAAAAATACGTTGCTTGAAGCGGGATCTTTAAATCCGAGGCCATTAAAATCAGGACTACCCTACTCGCAAATTATTAGGTTAGTGCACATTATCTCTGAACGAGAGACTTTGTTTGTAGCATTAAGGGAAATGGGAGACAGGTTTCTTGCCAGAAACTATACTAAAACAGATGTTGATTCCGCCATCAATAGGTGTTTGATGTTAAACAGGGATACCTTACTTAGTGGTAGTGTGTCTAAGGTTGAGGTAGACAGACTAATCTTTTGTTCAACCTTTTCCACAGCGACCCCACTTGTCCGCAAGGCACATATTGGCCACAGACAAAAAACTACAACATGTGGCAACTTCTCCACCACTCTTGTGTTACAAAAGAAGTACCAACTTGATGAACATATTGGTCCCTACAGACCTTAAACCCGACAGTACCACACACTGGCTGACCCAGAACAAATAATTGTGAGCTTTCAGGTGCAACAAATGTGTTAATTGTCATTTTTTATTCAGTGAACATCCTTTGATGACCCAATATCAAGCAGAAAGTTTGACATCAGGCATGCTCTGAATTGTGATTCCAGATATGTCATCTATGCTATTCAGTGTCCGTGTCCGAAAGTTTATATAGGGAAAACTACACGGATGCTCAAAGAGCATATATCCATGCATCACTCCTCCCTTAAGAAAATACAGAGCATAGTTGATGCCAAAACTCCCCCAGTCGCAAAACATTTTGCCAACTGTAAACATTCTCTGGGTGACGTTAGGTTTATGCCCATTTTTCATGCCCCACCCCTCAGGAGAAGAGGCGATAGGGACAATTTACTCTTGCAACATGAGGCGAGACTAATATATGAATTAAATACCCTTGTACCCACAGGACTTAACGAAGATCTCAATCTCTCCTGTTTTTTATGAATAATAATAATGGTGTGTTTTAATGTATTTTTGTTTGCACTTTGTCCCTGTGTCTGTTGCTATCAGCCAGTGTTGACACTACTGTTGCCATGGTAATGCCGCTATCATCCCTAAGTTTGCGTTACAGCCAGCGGCGCCTGAGGACTGACGTCACTGGCGCCTTGTGGACGACACATCTGAAGTTGAACGTTGCGTTCCAGCTGGCGTTGCGGAGTGACTGACTTCAACAGCACCCCATGTGTGACGCATCCGGCAATGCACGTGGATTCTGTCGGCTCGATGGCGCGGGCGGACGGCAGGCATGGTATCGGCTGACACAGTCAAGTGACATCATCACCCAGAGTGCTACTGAGGGCCCGGACCTTCATAACGGTAATGCAGAGGTCTGAACTGCAAGGCATTCAGACCTTTGCCAGCAAAGATTTTTTACTAGTGTCCTGGGCAGGACAGAGAAGAGGCCTGGGGCTATCCCGGGCCCCCTCTCTGCCCGGGACACTGGGCCCGGCTGTCTCCCCCCTGATGGTGGCCCTGCATATCAGCAGCCTAATAATAACAAATAACTGGTGCTAAGTCAGTCCAGCTGCTGACACGTGTTTTTCTTGAAAACACCAAGCTTTCTCAAGGGTGCCTTGAGAAAGTTTGGAGCGTTGACAGCCGGATGGTCTTATTTTCCCCCATTCCTTAATTAATTAAGTTAGTTAATTAATAGTTATCCTCAATTAATATAATGATAATTATTTCAGCATCTTCAAATATTTTTACACAAGTGACCCAGATTTGAATATTAATTTAAAAACACAACTGTACGTGTGTTACTCACTAAAATATCTTTTGATTTTAAATATTTTGCTGTCATATGTGCGATTTTTCTCCCAGATATTTTGTGATTTGATATTTAAAATATTTTGTTAACATGATTATAATAGTTATATTTTAACACTTGTTTTTTTTTATATATTTTATATATTTTAAATATTCCTTTAAGATTTCTATGATCACTCGGATTTGCAATTTTTAGTTATTGGGAGACCATCATAAAATATATTGTGTGGCTTCGATAAAAACAGTTTTATTTCAAATTTTATAGATTGTACCCAAATGCAAAATAGTTGATGAGCCATAATAGCTTTCTGTAAGTGGTGCCATCACCAATAGTATATCTTGATGTATTCATAATTACACCTACCTTTAATCTTTTATTTCTCTGTGAGATTTGGTATAACCCTTTTATGATTATCCTACATATCTTTAGAAAATCTCTTTAATCTGATTCATAGGAGACTTTTTATCCCTGTGGCTAGAATTTAGATTTATTTTATTTTATAGTTTAGTACTAGTATGTACATCTATTTTTTTTATATATCTCAAGCAGTTTTGTATAGTTCTTAAAAAATAGCTTTTCTAAAAATAAGTATTGTCAATAAGTATTGACATTCAAATTCAAATCATAACAGTTTGACTTATTGCTAAGGGCAAGAGTGAAGATTATTTTCAGAATAATTAAGCACTGTGCTACGAAATCTTGGCATTGGTCACGATGGGTCGTATTCACACCTAAGAAGATCCGGCTTCTTAGGTGCGGAGTTGATAGAATTAACCTACTACGCATGCATAAGGTGACCACTATTACATATTTACCCGTCTGTTCCCTTTATATTACACATCTTCTTTCCTGTCCCACACCACTACACTTGTCCCTTTCTGCCCCCTCCCCCTCCATTACACATTTCCTTCCCTGTCCATTACACATCTACCTCCCTGCACACTCCACACTCCATAACATATCTTCCATCTTTTCTTCCCTCCATTATACATTTTCCTCATTGTCCCTGTAATAAATACTCAGGTCCCAAGGATTGCTGATTATACATTGCTAGTCTTGTGAACAGTAACAGATAAAAGATATGGTGAACAGGATATCAAATGCTCAGAAATAAATATGCAAAGAACAAAATAAATAATCAAGGACCGTGACCAGAATTACTACAAGGGAGCAATTTCTGATCGCTAGAATCAGAAAACGTTCCCTTTTCAAAAGTGACGCATGCGCTGGTGTCGCTCTTCCAGGATGGATCTGAATCCCCCAGATCCACAATTCTGTCCTGGTTAGAATTTTGACAGAGGGGCAAAGTGGAAACACTTACACTCTGTGAAAGGGGAGCGAGATGCAAGGACAGTAAGGGCCGACCTCAGCTCTTATGTACTATCCAGCATTCTGCATCGCCCCCATTTTACATGGCTACGGTGCAGGAGAGGTTTGCAGCATAACTCCTTCCCTTGCCCACATGGAGTCTAGAACACAGTTTCCACTGTCATTGGAGCACCGACCACAGTAGCAACAGAGGTCTGGATCCAGTCACAAGTCCTTAAACTATGAGCAGAGAATCCCAAATAGGGTGAAGTAGTATTTCTCCCAGTAGGTAAAACAATAATTTTCACGATGCAGAAACCGCAAAAGGTACCTGAACATTAGACAGATCAGATGCCAGAAGTCCACAGATGGGTTGAGGTAGTAACTGCAAGGCAATCCCAGGCAGTCAGAATTCACCAGTCAGGAATTAACACAGAACACTTGATAACTGAACAGGAATACTGGAACACTTAAACCCCTTTCACATCACCACCAAAAACCTGGGTTTCTGCTGAGACCCGGGTTTTTGGTGATGATCTGAAAGGTACCGGGGTCCTGGTCCTGGTTCTAATGACCTGGGACTCAGACACAGGAAAAAAGAAGGGTTTTTCCCATGTCCGACCCCAGTAAGTCGGGATGTGAAAGGTGCTGAACCAGGTTTTCAACCTGGGTCTAACCTAACACACCCGATTGAAGGGATTTGTTTACTGTTGCTATGCAACAGTAAACAAATCCCTTCCCAGGAGCCGCTCGCTGCCCCTACACTGTCAGGGAAGACCTGGGACCAGGAATTTCTTGTGTCTACCCTGCACTGTGAAAGGCTCTGACCCAGGAATTTCCCGGGTCAGAGCTGGTCTTAAATGGGGTTTTTCATTTTGCCCCGGCAATTCACCCGGCTTATTGCCTTTGGTGATGTGAAAGGGGCTTAAATGACAGCCAGGAATTACAGTTGAATGCCACCAAGGACATGTATCAGGGTTTGCAGCTGGGTGTTGCCTGGAAATGGCTAGGGTCCACACCTGTTTGCCACAATAAATCACACCAGGAACTGCGGCTTGGTTGGCAGGAAAGGGACCAGCAATCAAGGAGAGAATTAACCTGGGGTAGTATCATAAATGCAAACAGGTATAAACAGAACACAGAAACAAAAGCTCCGGATCAGGACCCTGCTACAACATGCAAACACTATCGCAGGCAAATAAGGAGTGTCAGAAAGTGATTTTTATACTTGCCTTTTATCAATGGTAAAATACCTGCATAGTAGATACAAATTCATTAAAAATGTACTCACAAATGCACATACAGGGTAAACCAAAGGCAGAACTGACAGCTAACTCTAAACTAGACACAGGTACTTTGCAGCTCACAGTGACTGACATGAGCTGAAAATAGAAGAGAATCCTATTAGTCTTTTCTACATTATA
The DNA here is from genome assembly GCA_011038615.1 of Limnodynastes dumerilii. Taxonomy (NCBI): domain Eukaryota; kingdom Metazoa; phylum Chordata; class Amphibia; order Anura; family Limnodynastidae; genus Limnodynastes; species Limnodynastes dumerilii. The sequence continues at coordinate 176,706 of WWET01002352.1, forward strand.
CGTCTACCTTCCTGTTCACTCCTTCACACAGCCTTCTTCATTATGTTTTCCATGCCATGTGCAACAATCCCTTTCTATTGCACATCTCTGTCCCTGTTGGCTCTAAACACCTCCTGTCTTATTGCCTTTGAATTATACCTTTCTACCTTTCTCCCTGTCCTCTGTACATTGCATCTACCTCCCTGCTGTCCCTGTCCATTACAAATCTCCCTCCCAGCTCTTTTACATTATACATCTTTCTTAGTGTTTCCTCTGTACATTATGCATCTTTATCCATGCTCCCTTTACTTTACTAACTAGGGTGTATCATACCTGCTGTTATTTAAAGGCTTTGAGTGTGTGCCCACATTTTTAAAACCGATAACATTTTATTAGGGTATCTGTTAAATTTTAATACATGTTGTTTTATACATTTCTGTGGTGTGTGAAACCAGCATAATTTTCCTGGGGCATCTGCTCAGGGGCTGGTTGGTAAATATTAGCCTGAGGGGACAAGCCCATAAGTAACGACCTGTTCTTAAAGACTCTTTATCCTGGTAAGCCACTATCCTAACAGTAACATATTAAATAACATAAAAACACACAGGCCGCGCTTCTAATTCAATATATGAAATGTGTGCAAGTGTATATATAAATGTAGTGGTGCAGCCAAGGACCAAAATGACCACTGTGCAACTACAAGGAACAAAAGAGAGCTCCGGCGCTCCAAACAAGCATTATGTAGCACTATGTGTCAGCACATATGTAATGCACTAAACTTCGGTACTAAGTTATTCTTTACTAAGGAATAATATTAAACTACTAAAAGTGTACTGGCAATTGACCTGGCAGAAAATGAGACCGAGAACAATTTTGGTCAATAAATATTTTTTTACTTTGACTGCAAATATAGATAACTTCTTTGCACTTTCTTTTCAGTGTATATAATAAGTACAATTTGATTTATTCACATTCATAGAAATGATTAATTTTGTGTTCACAGAGCAAACTTTTAACAACTTCTAACCCAAATCCCATCAATCATGTTACACCTTACAATAAGTAATAAATAACTATAGTATAAGGACTGAACTCTTGACTTCGGAAAATATTATTGAATTCAATAATAAAGGTAAAAAATTCTGTCACCTCAGAGTTATCAATTATATCCTAGATTTCTTAAAAGATTAAAACAATGATAATTCTACAATAGCTAGACTTCACTCTACATAACAGTTTTGTTATACCTATTACCTTCCCTAACCAATTTGTCTTCTTAAAATAATTCTAATACAGTAACTTTTCACAAAGTAATCAGAAAATATTTTTTCGCTTTACAATATCAAGTTCATTATATCAAACCTAATGTCTGATACTTTAAAGTCCATGTTGCTTCACACGTCTCGAATGCACAACCAACACCTAAACAATTTTCAATTATCTTCAGAATTGATGACCCTCTATTCCAGCGGTTTGATGTTTGCACTTTTCTCTTTAACTGCTGCTTGTTGACCACACTTATCCACTTTTCCCTACACTTGTCACTTTAAAGTTATTTTTACTTTAGTAATTGGGATAACGCTGCTGTTATGAACATGAGTCACTTTATCCTCAACTCCCTGAATGAAGTTTATTGGTTGAACAGTGAATTACTTTGTCACTTTAAGGCTTTTGGCATCAATAAAAGTCACTTCAACAATGCAATAGTACATATGCGCGAGTCACTTTATTCCCAACTTGCTTATCAAGGCGTATTACTTTATCAGTGGATTACTCTGCACTTGTCACTTTAAGGCTTTTGGCATCAATAAAAGTCACTTCAACAATGCAATAATACATATGCACGAGTCACTTTATTCCTGACTTGTTTATCAAAGTTTATAAGTTCCACAGTGAATTATTCTGCACCTAACACTTTAAGACTGGTTATCATCAATACTGGTTATTTTTATATTGCAATTGTACATAAGCACAAGGCACTTTATTATCCACTTATTTATCAAGGCTTATCACTTTATCAGTGGTTTACTCAGCAATTGTCACTTTAAAGCTTCTGGCATCGGTATTGATCACTTTAATCATGCAGTTATATATATATATATGTACATGTCACTGTATTCACTGCATAAATACAAGTCTATGATATAAATGTTAGCACAATCTGAACTCCAAAGCAACTTTGCTTCCAAACTGTAACCATTACCGACTTTGTAACAACTCTCTTCCTCCTCTACAAGGCTTACTAACAGAACTCTCACACCTGCATTCCTTAGGCTCTGCACCTCGCCTGTTCGCCACCTCAGCCCCTCCGACTGTCAGCCGACTAATATTAATACATTAGCTTCTCCAATCACGGTCACTGCTTTCTCTAGCCTTCTGCCAAAAAGTCTCTGCTCTGAATATTTCCCTCCCGCTCCGCTCACTGCTATCTGCTTTCTTTTCTTTCTCTGCTTCTACACTTCTCACTGCCAATCTTTTCTTCTCCGTCTGACCCTCTCTGCCACCACGTCCTTCTCCTATTCCCCTCAGTAACGGACTAATTCCAACTGCACTTACCGCTTCTTTTTTTCCTTCTCCTCACGCAGCAGAAGCTTCCAGACCCCCTCACGCCATGGCTCGCATTCCCTATCTCCCTCGCGCTGCGACTTGTGTCCTCTCAGCTGGTGGTTGCTAAGCAACCACCCGCACCATTCAGAAGTTCCCCTCGTGCTTGCGATGCAGTGAGCACACCAACCCTGCACTGGGGTATCACACATACATAAAAAGGAGGTTTAGTTCACAATATAGCTATATTGGGTTAAGCTCACCTGCCCATCGTCAAAGCCAGATTAAGGTCTGTGGGGGCCCCTGGGCAACTAAATCGTGGGGGACCCCTGCTTCACATTAACATACAGAACAATTGCCCCCTATTTATTTCTGTCTAGTCAGCCTTATTGTCCCTCCTTCTGTGTCCAACCAGTCTTATTACCCCATCTTTATTACTGCCCAGTCAGCCTTATTGCCCCTCCTTCTGTGTCCAGTCAGCTTTATACCCCCTCCTTCTCTGTATTCAACCAGCCTTCTGCCCCTTCCTTCTGTGTCCAACCAGTATTATTGCCTCTTCTTTGTATCCAGCCAATCTGATTGTCCCCTCTATGTTGAAATACCAATTCGTCAACCACAGTGTTTAAAAACTGTATTGTAAACAAAGGTAATTTGCTCCCTCTCCTTCAGCTCTGTCCTCCCCGGCGTGCGCTCTGAAGAATTCTATCACTCATGTGACCTTAGGTCACTTGGCGTCTTGTAAACAGAGCAGGGGCTGACTCCCAAAGTGAAACATGCAAAGTAACAAAAAAACACACAGTGTATGTGCTGACACAGTGTTATATAATGCATGTTTGGAGAGCTGGAGCTCTCTTTTGTTCCTTGTAGTTGCACGGTGGTCATTTTGGTCCTCGGATGCACCTCTACATTTATATATACACTTGCACACATTTCATATATTGAATTAGAAGCGCGGCCTGTGTGTTTTTTTGTATATTGTGAACTAAACCTCCTTTTTATATATGTGCTAACACATAGTATTATATAATACATGTTTGGAGGGCCGGACCTCTCTTTTGTTACATATTAAATAAGTTGCACAATGACATGAACGAAGTTCATGCACTTAACAAGGTCTGGATCCAGCCCATTGGGCCTGACCCAGGCCTAAGATTGTTTTACGTATGCAAGAGTACCTAAGTTACGCACAACTAAGAATAATGAAGTCTCCCTGGCACTTCCCTCTCACGTATGTAACTTAGCTGACTTACGTGTTCAGAATCCTACCTTAACATTTCCTTGAGTATCTCTTGTCATATGTAATGCCTTGTCGTACGTAAGTGCCTAACCCAGCCCATGCTGTGCAATCAAAATTCCTCCCCTCACCCACAATGCATATATTTGTCTTGAGGGATATCACGCTCTGTCAGATAGAGTTATGTACAATCAGCGTTACTATGAGTAAAATCTGCTGCGTGCATGCACAGCGTGTTCCCACAGCCAGACTTACACATGCCACATGTGTAAATTGGCTGTTGTAATTAAGACTGGATCAGGCACATTGTCCTTCCATCACGCTGCCCATACTATCACACTGTCCATACTATCTATCACACTGCCCATACAATCTATTACACTGCCCAAATTATCTATCACACTCAATACTATTTCTCACACTGCCCATACTATCCATCAGTGCTCAGAACTAAAGCAATGCGATAATCAGGGGAATGCGCTGCTCCCCAGCACCAGTCTCATGCTCCTCCTGTGTCTAGAAGGGGATTTTATACTAATTGTGCATGTGCCACACCTCCAACCAGCCTCTGACTGTTAGCTCTGTATGTGACTACCAGTTACGCAGAACAGCTGAATGCTGGAACTTTTACCTGTTCTTTGTAATTGCCGTGGCGACTGGTGGGGATATCCATGATGAGGCTGGTAGCAGGTCATGCCAGCATCACAGTGAAGGTAAAAGAGAGTGCCATGGAGTAGAGAAACAGAGGAAAGCAGGGAAAACAGCAAAGGTAAGTAAAATAAGGGGGAATATTGGAAGGCTGGAGAGACATAAGGGAGGGAGGAAATCCAGAGACACATGAAGGGAAATATAGGAAGGATGGACAATTGAAGGAAATTGGAAGACTGGAGACTACAGTATATGCACATACACTTGTGCACACTGCACCAGGCCTGAGCAGAATACACACACATATATTTAGTACATGACGCTATATACCGTTAGCATATGGTGTCATAAATTTGCCTACAGTAGTTGAAACTTTTAATCAGATCGGGCTCTAGGTATATTTCATATGCATAAATATGGAGACTTTGCTCAGACCTGGTGAACCAGTGTAAGTGTGAAGAGGGGTGTTAATGTATGCGCTTACAATGCTGCGCTTCTTTTGTACTGTGGTTTCAAATATGTTTTCTGTCTTTTGTTCTTTTACAAAATTGTGGTTTCAGGAATGTAGAATTTATTGTATAATGGTCAGAAGGACGCAATTTTAAAATTGTATGGTGGTATCTAGAATGCTAAATTACAACAGCAACAACAAGCTGTAAGGAATTAAGGTGGTGATACTAATATAAAAAATACTTTTCCAATCAACAGTAGAACAAACAAGCAGTGTCATAAAAAAAACAAAGATTTATTTCAGTGAAAAAGTAACTGGGCCTAAAACTCATTTATAAACGTAATGGAACTTACATAGGCCTCTTGTCCCAAAAAAAGATCAATATCAGGCATCCAGCAGTATAAATATGGATTGGATATTAGCAAATGAACAGCTTAAAACACCTTCTCTAGGATGCGTTCTATATGCTATAGCAGTCATTGGAATAATGGACCGTATTCACACTTAAGAACGTTTCAGGTTCTTAATTATAAGCAAAAAGTAGCAAGGCGACTCCCCTGACACACCTCCGGTTTTCAGCGATTACAAATGCCATAGGGCTACCGTATCTTTAGTTGTGTGTGTAGGACGGCTAATTAAGAATGTTTTTGCCCACATTTCCTCATTTAAATGGCTCCCTCCACCCAATCTTCTTGTGTGTGTTCTTAAGTTTTCTCTGCACGGCCTTTCATTGTTGAGTCATTATGAGACTTTGAGGAAATAGGGATGTAATGGTGATTCAGAGCTGTCCTGTTCTTAAGTCCTACGTAAATTGCATATATTAAGTTACTACCCATGCGCAGTATATCGCTTCTTAAATATATGCCCCTAAAAAGCCGCATTTTCTTACCTGTGAATCAGGTCCAATGTCTGTATGTTATGGCTGTCACTAAGATATATAGTCTGTATTGTGTGGTGGATTTAAGAATAAAATGAAAATTGTATAGCGGAGACTTGGGCACTGCCTGTATTGTATTGTAGTGACTATAATTTGCTTCCTTTTATTGTGATTACAAGATTGTGTTTTATGATGTTTACATAGATACAATAATGTATGGATGTCACTAATGTTAAACATTAATTTGTTAACAAAAGGATGCAAATTTAAAGTATAAGGGGGGTGCTTAACACCCTAGCACCAGCCCTGATAATGCCCATAGTATTTAATGCCGATACTATTACTCACATTGGGCCTGATCCAGACCTACGCATGAGAGCGGAGCGTATTACCGCTTCAGTGTAAAAACTTTCACTCCCATGACACTCCCCTTACCTTTACCTCCGTACGCCGGCTGAACCCTACCTTAACTTTTCCCGGCGTCGGTACGAATTTTCGTACTGCCCACCTGCAAGGATACCTCATTTAGATAGGTCCCTACACTTAAAAATACACATCTCTAACACGGTACTTACCTCCCTCTGTAGCAAATGCCTACAGATTATAAATTATTACATTATTAATACAACACAATTTACATAGCACAATCTATGTACCAAAATAAGAAATATAACTTACCGTCCCTCTCTCAGTGATAGGCTGCAAAGAAATGATTGGTTCACCCACAGTACTCTTATTTCACCTGGAACACAGGGGCAGCTGATCTAGATGGAAGTTTCCAAAGAGCAAAATAAAATATATCTGTAATAAATATAACTAAAAAACACCACCTCCATTCTCTCCATCATCTCCCCCTCCCCATTCATCATCTCTTCATTCTCCTCATCACCCCC